>VZSE01002202.1:114404-144571 GCA_013398275.1 Promerops cafer | reverse complement strand
GGGGAAAATTCCAACTTCCAACAGTATATCTAAGTGAGATGCTACCTATACAGTCATACCACTAGCCAGAAACTTTAGTAAAAAGCACTATGATAGTACAGGAGAAACACTGACATAATCTGACTTGGAATACTATTGATGTAAAGAACATGTGCAGCTTTTCAACCACAAAGAAGTGTTGAAACTGGAGCAAAGACATACTTTTGACCAAAGTTAAACCTGTCTCATAAAAAGAGCCCCCTTTTCCATGTTCTGCAGGAAAAAGAACCCTAATTGAAATACACTCAACAGACTTATAGGAGTTTCTTATTAAAGGTAATTTCTTCTGGTAGCTCTCACATGCTGATGCTCACAGCTTCCAACGCTTAAAAAAAGCCACGTTCTATAAATCTTCAATCTTCTTTAAACCTTCTATTTCCAATTATTAACATTAATCTCTTTTAATATATTTCTTCCAATATATTTTTGCCATTGTTGGGAATGGTAGAAGCAGAGGACAGGTAAGAACAAGAAGAGGGAGCACTTTCATTACATCCCCTCCAACCAGCAATGCAGAACTACTATGTGGAAAGCAGTAAATTATACAGGGGGGAAAAATCAATGTAAATCTCTTTTCTCTTGGAGTAAAAGGACACTTTACATACCACAGTGTTGCTGCTTCTTGTGTTTTCTGCAGTGACTACTCAGATCTTCCTACTGGGGACCCACTTAGCCCTTGCTAATGTTTAATTTAGATACTAATTTCTAAACCACACTTTTGAAGCAAACGGTCCTTAATGGAGAAAATAAAATCATAAAGGAACATTGAAACAGTAATTCCAATATAATTTTAATATTTAAGGAAGTGGAGTTATTCTTTTACACGTATCAGTTAAATGAACAGCTTTATATAAAGTATACTGAAATAACAGGACTTACAAAATTATATCTTTCCAAGAGGTAACAAGACATACTGACAGAAGAAAATAGCATTGCAAACTAGGGAGGGATAAACCCAAAACTTTGTTTCACTTGTGACTGGCTGATGGATGACCGTGTCTTGCCAATGCTTAAATGGATTTCTGAGGTTTACCTTTTAATATCATCATCTGTTTGTCTTTTAGCCAAATTTGACTAAGAAAATTAATTAGTTTGGTTTTATGCAAGCTTCTTCACAGAATTTCAATGTATAAACATAGAATTCTATTTTTAAATTTAATATTTCCCATTAGAAAAGAACAGGAGAGTGAGGAATGAGGTTGTGTCATATTTGTCACATAATTCTATTTGATGTCATTCCTCTTTCAGTTTTCAGATTTCTATCTGCATAATTCAATAGTTCATTAACATATTACAGCCACTGAATCTCAAAAAGCTGGTAATGATCATATTTCAGAATCTGTTAGCATCCACTTGCTACAATCTTGTTCTTCCCATCTTCCATCTGAACCACTTCCAGCAGATAAGTGGCGGGGGGGGGGGGGGGGGAAGTGTTGTTAAAACTAAAACAGCAGGGCAGAAGACTTGCAACACCCCAAATTTTTAGGAGGATGTTTCCAACTAACATAAATAGGTTTCTGTGCATCTTTTAGTAATACTTTCCATGTGCATTATTGAAAAACAACCATACAGGTTAAGTTTTTGGGGCTTTTTTCTTCTCATCTTTTCAAATATTTAAAAGAATGCCTTGTCCTGTAAGGGAAATAGCTCTGTGAATCTAAAATCATTACTATTTATTTTATCTCAGATGCTGCCCAGATCATACTCTAAGTATTAAATAAAAACAGTCTTTACGTTAGAGTCAAGAATATAAGCACAGTTAACTGAGCATGAAAACACATATGGATACCTCAGCCAGGAAACCAAGCTGCATTTTCTGCCCCCCCATCTCATTTTTCCCCTCTTCATCCTCAGAGTAGCTTCCAAACAAGTCAGTGTAAGAAGCACAAATATTTATCCTATAAGACTGTGAAAAAATAGCTCTGGAGGACTGAAGACCCCACAAGGACATTTGCAATTTCCTTGTAATTGCTGTTGATTCTCCTTGATAAATCCAGGCAAAGTCAGGACTCTTTCCAAGGTCAGGGAGGCCACTGTACATTATTATTAAGATTAATGACTATTTACACAAAGTCATATCTGATAATTTATTCCCTCAGATCAAGAAAACAAATTACTCTATAGCTGATAAAAAAACTCCAAAACTGTCTGCAATTTCTCTGTTTTCATAACAAACAACCTGACCCCCAGTCTTCATCTTAGGAACAAAAACAAAAACACAAGGGCCACATGAATCTCCAGTTTCCATTTAAACAGTCTTTGATACACAAACTTACAGTTTTCACAGCTTATTTTGTATTCAGTGCTTAATGAAAAATTGACTCAAGATACATTTTCCAATAGCAGTCATAGAATAATGGTTTTTTTGGTTAAAAACTGTTTCTCAGAATCATAGAACATTTCATTTCATGTTGGAAGAGACCCGTAAAGGTCACCAAGTCCAACTTCCTGCTCCTGGCAGGAGTATTAAAACTAAACCATATGACTGAGAGCATTGTCCAGGTGCTCCCTGAGCTGTGGCAGGCTTGGTGCCATGACCAGTTCCCTGAGAAGCCTTTCCCAGTGCCCAGCCATACCTGTACTGAGCTTATAGAAAGTGACACTGCAAATGTGCAGCTTGCAATTCTACATATGTCTGAGTCTGTGATATGCAGAGAAATGTGGCTATCAGGCTGCCTTTCTTACATCCTACAGGCTGCCATGACCTACTAAATGTCAGCTTCTGGGTAATTCATGTTTCCATCAGCATTGAACATCAGCTAGTTCTGAATGTGTAAAAAAAAGGAACAGGAAGGTATCAGGGAGCTTGTTCTGAGCAAAGCAACTATTGTAACAAAGACACTGAAGAAAAAAGATATGGATGAGAGCCACAAGCAATACTGAGGCTTATTACCGCTTTACTGATTAGGTATATTATAATCTATCATGGTATTCTAATACTTCAGAAAAATTTGCTAGCTACATTTTAAAAATGTTATTTGGAATAGTAAAGGGTAGATAGAGCAGAGCATTCCCACAATTTCTACAATGAAAACATTTTTCTAATCAGTTAAAATTCATTGAAGCAAATCTATTCATGCAAGCTTTTAGCTTATGCATAGATGAGATTAATTACTTGGATGAAAATTCCAAAACTTTTAGAAAGATCATTACTCTTTCTGTGAAATTAAATACCAAACTGTTCTCTTAATAAATGGGAAGTCTTCATGAAAAGCCAATGTGAAACTATTGAATGAGAATTTAGATTAGACTTGAGAATTCTGTCTTCAAGTTAGGGAAGTCATTTGCATTCCTAACAGCCACCAGCACTATCAAGCTCATTACTTAAGAAGGGCAAATCAGCCTGGAAAACCAACTAAGAAGAAACAGCTTTTAAGTCAAGAATGCTCTCTGGTGACACACTACTGATAATGGGTTTTATGTCAATGGCTACAAGAGATGCAAAACATGCAAAAGCCAGAGATTTTATCTGCAAGGTCAGATTATCAGATGTGCACAGCACTGCCCAGAATACAAAGGGAAACATTACTTGATTTTAGTAGTCACAGAGTGCAATTATCTATCCTCTACCTTACAAAAATTAAAGTCATCTACAGAAAAAAGTATTAAAAGCATTTTCCATGGGTTTAACTATTCTATTTATGCTTATTTTTAAGAGCCCATAAAGCAACTTGTGAAACTATGGTCCCCCATACTGAGCAACTTGGTGATGGTGCTGACACATCAGCTTACTAATTAGCACATACCCTCCAACTGCAGCTATGCTTTGCTTCTTTTTAAAAGTCTTTGCCAATAGAAATCTCTCTATATCTCTGTGATGTTCTTGATGCGCAGTTAAAACCTTTACCATACTTATTACCTATCCTGAAGGCAATTCATGACAACAGGCTTTCCAAAGAGTATTAATGTTAATTTATATTGCTCAAGCCCAACTCTGACTAGAAAATTTTACTCGATGGACATGAAAAAAAAAAGTTTCATACTGTTTTATAGCTTTGACATGGTAATAAGTAAGTTAAGCTCCACTACACAAGGTATGTTTTTACTTTCCTGTAGAGTTTCAAACAAATCTGTTTCCTTTTCAAAATCAGAAAAGCTGCTTTTGTTGTCCTGACATTTCAGCAAAAAGTTCCCCCATTTTCTCCCCAGCTCTGAATATGTTAGTAGGAAGCCTGTTCTCCCACATGTGCTACAGAAACCTCACCCCACTGATCCCCCAGCTAATCTTCAGTTTGCAGATATGCTTTACAGTCACAATATTTGTTTTTAAACTTCCTTCTCCTCCCATCTGAACTTGTGTCCTCTACCTGAAGCTTATCTCTTTACAAACACTGCTCTGCAACAGTCCTCTCTGGGGCACATATCACTATTCAGACTGTCTTTCTTGTGGTTCTTTTCCTTGATTCTCCTGTCAGGTTTCCAGTCTCCTTTGGAATGATGCCTGTTCTCCCCTGAAGAGATCAGGATCTCATTTTGGTACCTGTACTTGCTTTGTACATCACTCAAAAACATAGCAGATGTAATTTATCTGGAAAGAGTCAGAAGAGATTTCACAAAAACAATACAAGAAGATGATAAATCCTTTGTTCCCAGGACAAAGGGACTCTCAGACTAATTCAGCTTAAAGAGATCATTTTAGGTCAAAGAGAAGCCAAGACTCAGTGTGTAAATTAAGGCAGAGAGACACATTGGCTTCTCTTTCCTTTCAGGTTCTGTCTCCTGCAAGTGCTGTATCCCCCAAAGGAACCACCAGAGAAAACAACTCTTGGCGGGGGCGGGGGGAGTTCAGTTCTTGTGCAGATTCCTGCCATCTGCAGCTCCTCCTTCCAGGAACAAGAGTGCCTTAATTTCCACTGTACCATGAGGACAAGGACAGGTGTGCCTATGTGATGCCAGGGTACCAGTTCTGCCCAGCTTACCAGAACATTCTGTTTTCACATGTGGACAGAGCTTTCAGGGTACCATACTGAAAACAGCGCAGCTTGTTAAAATTCTCTGCCAAATCCTGCCGGACACACTGAACAAGACCCAGTATTGAATAAAAAGCAGTGTTAAGAGCACTTGGTTGCATTTTATGGGACCAGCTATCGATTGTGCTTACTTGCAAAAAGTTGTAAAATTTACTACTTTTACTAATTCAGAAGATGGGAAATGATCCATATTTTATTATATGCTTACATTTTTGCAGAGCCATCACTCTGGCTAGCAAACAAAAGCTTTCAAGAAGGTACTATCCAACTGAAAAAGACTGACAAGCTGAGAAAAAGTGACAGCAAAATGAAGTTATTTTCCATGAGATACACCTGGCTCATGAAGCTGATCACATCAATTTGGCAGATGGGTGGAAGAAACAGCCAATACAGACAGATAATCTATTACCTCTTCCAAAGAATCTTGAAGGTCAACTAAATACCCACAGTGATTTTGAGGTGTTGTGATAGCTGGGTAATCCTCCTACAGGGAGCAACAGCAGTGAGCTCAGCAGCAGGTGGTCCTGGCACAAGCATTTAACAAGCAGACTTGTTTTCAGAGGAGATCACTAATTGAGTGCGACCTGTGTAAGACAGATTTGCTGGGTTGCATTCAATTTGTAATCCTTTCAGCCGTAATCCATCCATAATAATAATTCAAGTTTAGTGTTTTAACAAAACGTTTCCACTTCCACACCCAAATCTGAAATCACTCATTACCTGCAGCATTATTAAATCCTCACTGTTCAGTGACTTGCTCAGGAATGCATTTTGGCAAGTGCTCTAAGGAACAACAGATTCCAATGCTCTCTGACAGCCTCAAGCATCAGGACAGGTGTTCTTAGTTTCTCTTCATCAGATGCTCATGCCTGCTACCTCTGTACAGCTGAGCTGTACTTGTGCTCCTAATGATACCCACTGGGAGCTGGGAACATACAGCTTCAGCCAGTATTCCCTACAGCAAAACAAAGACATGGATTTTCCAGTTCAGGCAATAGCAGCAGGTTGCCTCAGCTTCTTACTCAGTTTCATCTTCAGCAAAACATTTGCATCTTTACAGTTATTAACCTCATCACTCCATGGTATAAAATACCACTTTATTTTTCATTTGTAATAGAAAGCTCTCTATGTCTCTAATATTTAGCTTGTGGTTCTTTAGTGGTTAAAGCATCATCTGTCAGGTGCTCAGATAAAAAAAAAAAGCTCTTTATTGTGTTCAAGATTTAGTAAAACAACAGGTGCATTTAGCATGTGAGTCCCACACTTTAAGTGATCAAAACACAGCAGTGTCATCAGCCTCAAGCAGTAGACAAAATCTTCCAGAAAATGAAGTCTGCAGTTGCTGCTGAACTGGCTCATAATTAGCATGTGGCATTGGCATTAATGCAATAAATTTAAACCCTTTAAATAAATAATGCCTTTAATAAGGTCTAGAAGAGGGATTTTTTAAATTAATTTTTTTCTTGTTCCTATTATTTATGATGAAACACTAGCCTGGGACCAAAAAAAGAGAAAAAAAATGCTGAAAGGGTAAATGAGATACAGCAACTGTAATGAAAGAGCCTCAAGCATAATGCAGCAGTACCTACCCAAAAGCCCTCTTGTCAACCTGTTGGACTCTGCAAGGCTGTCAAAATTTAACACCTTTAAGAAAAATCCAGGAGCACCCACCATACCAGATAATCAGTTTTTTAGTTGAGACAGTGTGTATTTATACATTTTTTGTAAATGCTGGATTTGTTCAAAGCATTGTCAGCTGTAGTTTTCAAAAGATCAAATGGAATTAAAAAAAAACCAAAACCCTCAAGAGAGATTACTGTCATTGCAGAGAGTTTACAAAATGGAAAGCGGGCTGTGAGTAGAGGAGGTTATAAATTTTACAGTGTTTTTTGATTTTACACACTGAAGAATAACCTCAATCAGATTTCTTGCCTGCAAGGAACAGAAACTCTGGTTCTGCTTCCTGGCAGGCACAGATGGTAATGGGCAGCCTCACCTCAGCAAACCTTCCTACAAATGGATTCCTGCAACACTGACCCAGCCACGGCATCTATGAGCTGCATCCTGTCCCAGATTCCCTGGCCTTGGCCAGCAAATGCTGAGCTTGGTCCTAGACCACTGAAAATCCATTCTCAGCCAGCCTGAGAGACAGCACAGTGCTGTTTGTTACACTGAAGTGGGATTCCAGTCCCACTCATGGCATAACTGCACACTCCCCACCCTCACTTCTCAAAATACCTTCCTAGCTATGACATACACATCTTTCTAAACTTCTCAGTATCCAAAGTATAACATTTAAAGAACTACCCATCCCCAGGAGAACACACAGAATTTTCCGCCGTAGTTTTTTTAGACCATACCATAGAAATAGCACTTTGAGCACTCTTCAAACAAGACAGTTTTGCTTAATAAGGGCCACATTATACACATAGCCTTGCATTCTGCTCCATTCTGCTCCTGTGCTTCACCAGGCCCCTCTGGTCAAGAAAAGAAACACCTGTGAAGCATGACAGGTTTAAGATATGCCCCTTCCCAAAGCAGTTCATTATCAAAACTCAACACTCTAAAATATTATCAACACTCTAAAATAATAATTATCAACACTCTAAAATAACAAATGTAGGACTAAGCTTGCAGAAATACCTCTGAAAGCTGAGCAGCTCAGAAGGTGCTTCCATTCTCTCCCTACCTGTTTTTTTTGGTTTTTAATAACAATTCACAACTCCAGACAGGTTGACAACTTATTGAAAGGAGTTTTCTTCAGAAAAGTTCTCATCACTGACTGTGTACCATCTTTATTACATTGGTACTGACATTTAATGCTCAATAAATCTGCAGCCCTTCAGTGGAGCTCTGCCTTACAGTTAAACTCAGACTTTTCCTTTGATACTTGAGGCTTTCCAGGGACCAGGAGTTAGTTCCAGATCTGGCACTTAATTATCACACAAGCCACTTGCTTATACTCCTTCACAGTGGCAAGATGAAGCAAGAAGAAAGGGCAGGGGAAAAAGATTCCTAAGGGTCTTTCACAAAATTTCACAGCTGTTTTTCTCTCAACACACAAAATCAAACTGTGTCATTCCACTGATCTGCAGTTTGTAACTTCCCCAAGAACAATCACTGCAAAGTGACTGAGTAGTGACAGCTCTCCCAGCTAAATCTTCTGGCACAAGCTCATCATGACACTCAATGGGGAAGGATCAGGGGATGCTGCTGATTGACACTGACTCTCTCAAAATGGGGTGATGTGAGAACTCCTCAGTTAAAAATTCCTGCACAGAAGCAACCCAGTGAGGTGGGAAAGGCAAAGCACCAGTGCATAATGGCTAGGAGGGTTCTGAGAGAAAGGACTTCTACACTCCAGCTCAGAAACCTTTTACCCCAGGGGAACTGTTCAGATGATTTTCAGCTGGCAGCAGAACTCCCTCAAGTAGAGCACTTCACAGGGGTTTGGAGCAAAGGAAGTGCAAAGGGCTTAAGTGCAAAGCACTTTGAATTCACTGAGCTATGACAAAAAAAGAGAATTTGGTTGACTCACCTGAACTGGGAGCATACAACTAATTCCAGAAGACTTTTTTATTTATGCTACTGGTAACAGCTGACAGAATTAAGCCCCAGAAGCAATTCCCTTCAACTGTTTTTATTTTCTAAGTGTCAAAATTTAATTACAACCAAGTAATTTGATCTACAGCAGATTTCCAGAGAAACCAAAGAGTACAGATGCCTGAAACAAGGATGCGACCCCTTCAGAGGGCTGTCAAATGACCCCATCTCTACAGGTAACCCTTTGTTAACAGAGGCATACAAAAGTTACAAACTGGAAAACCACACTTGTGGGTTCTCATCTGCTGGAAACTGCTTCTCCAGCACCAGAAACAGCCTAATTCCCAATAATTCTACAGATAATATGACCCCTTCACATCAGTGAATGGAGAGTGAAATGTGACAGCCGACATATTCCTTGGGGTTAGCTTCCACTCCAAGTTGGAAATGGAGCATATGGAGTGCTTCACATGCATGCAATGTATGATACATGGCAAAACCCATTCTTGTTGGTTTTAGCTTTCTGTTTCTTACCAATGTTTCTTTCAGCCACAAATACTTAAATTGACAATTCCAGCTTTCCTTAAGAAAATAAAATTTCGACCACTCTGACTGCAGAACAAATCTGCAAGTCCTAAAATGAGGTTAAAAAGAATTGAAATGCATAATGGAAACTCAGTATTTTTAAATGATACCTTCCTTGGTCAATTTTGTGATTTAGGTATTTGAGTTTAAAATGCTTAGACTTGATAATGCTGTATTTCTTAATTATAGTATTTCATTTTGGCATACAATGTGCTTACACTTTAATATCAAATTTTATTCTAGGTTGTAAAGAAATAAAATGTAACTATACTCTTTCCAGAAGCCACTTTTAGCTTTTAGCACAGTACTCAGCATTAATGTGCCATTACTAGGATGTGAAGCAATCCCTTTCTTCCTTTGAGAGACTGTAATTCATTTTCTGAAACAAGAGCATGAATGTAACAAACAAGCTTTGCATACTGCAAACATTACACGTTGTCATTTTAACTATTTACTCATTTGTCCATAACAGATTTGCTTAAAAAAAATGTTCCCAGTTTTCAGTATGTCTCCATAATTGCCTCATTCTGCCCTGCTCTTCCCCAGCAGTGCCAGCCCTCTATTTAGCCATTTCTCCTACCTCAGGGTAAGCACAGAGGACATTCTGTGGCAAGATCAAGACTGCAATAATCTTTTTCTTCTCTCTGCTAGTCCCCATTTCATTTTAGTCAATACCTGTGTGCTCACAAAACATTTGACAAGAACACGGCGATTTTCCACCTGGTTCTTTGTCATTTGCGGTGCAGTAGGACAAACAGTTCTAGACACACAGGACAGACTGTCTTTGAGAAGCTAACATTCTATTAGTGACTCATACACCATCTTGGCAAGTAAACTAAAGGTATCCCACTGGATTTTAGCTTTGTACCAGATTCTCCACAGCTTTCTGGTTTCAACGGTTCCTTGCAGTCGTGTAATGTGGTGTGGTATAGAGTCACCAGTGGCCAGGACTGACAAGAGGAAATGGTCTCAAGTTGGGCCACAGGAGATTCAAGCTGGATATTAGGAAAAACTACTTCACTAAAAGAGTGGCTAAGCATTGGAACAAGCTCCCCAAGGAAGTGGGGGAATCACCATCCCTGGAAGTGTTCAAAAAATGAGTGGACGTGTCCCTTCACAAAGTGGTTTAGTGGGCACGGTGCTACTCTGTCAAAGGTTGGATCTGGTGCTCTTCGATGTCTTTTCCAACCTTAATGATTCTATGATTCCCAAATTCAAACATTCCAACAAAACAACAGAATGTTTCACAGCATTCCAATCCGAGCAATGGGAGCAAGTAATACCTGGCCTGAGATATAGAGAGTAGCACTAAAGGCTACCCAAGCCTTCAGTAATGTCTTTTTGGTAGGAGTAATACAAGCATTCCCCCAGAGACACAGAGTCTGTAAACAAGGCAATATTTCACCTTGCACTTCTTCTGATTAATATCCATGAGCTTGCTCAAGATTTTTCTCTGGGGTTCTATGCCTTTTTTTTCTTTCTGGACTAGATACATTGGGGAAAAAAGGTGGTCATTGCATAAATCATCCAGAATCACCTACCATTACGCAACTTAGCTCAAGATATGATAAAATGCTTCACTTTGTTCATTTTCAGAGACAGAACTGACCCTAAAACACAAGAAGATACCAAACCACTGTGATGACATACTGTTAATAAAGTGTTCATTTTAATTACCTTTCATTTTCCTTTATAAAATAAATGATCAGCAGATATATCGTTCAACAAGACAAAATAATTCTTCATTAAAATATCTCCCATGGATTGTTTTCCAGCATATATAACAAGGCATTGTGGTAGATTTATATTTGAAGCATGATAATCATAGAGATGAAGAGTATAAATAGATATTTATTGACACTCCTCATGGATAATAACCTTACTTATTTTACTGATTCATCTTACTATCATTCAAGGGGATTTCTTAATGTTAAAACTCAACATTTTATCAAAATGGGTATATTCAAGTAATCTATAAAAGTCTAGAATTTCAACTACATACCTGGCAGTTCAGATTGCATTTTAACTCAGTTTTGATGCTCTCCACAGGATCATAGCCAAGTGCTAAATTTCATATTGCACACCCAGTTTTATGAGACAGACTCCATAGGGAAGTCCAGCATTCCTCAATTTTTGAATTTTATAAATTGTTACAGACTATGCAGCTTGGATTGGTTTTCCTGATTTGACTATCCTCCCCAAGGACTACATAACTGAAACAAACGTTCAGGCTACATTTATGTTGCCTCCATTTTCCTTTTCTAAATGCCAAGTCTCTGATTAATTTGTTTCTATCCAAAATGTGAACATGAAACACAAAGACTGTTTAATCCAACACACACACAAAAAAAGTTTTAATGAAGAAGAAATGTAAGCCATTAATATTCCTGAAGTGAAAGGGATATCTGTGGAGTTTCTTTTTTCATGCAATATTTAAAGCATTCTAACAAATAAATAAGCTGCTATTCTACCTGTAACTCTGGCCTATCAGAAAATTTTAAATTACTGTAAGACAACAATGAATCAACAGAAAGAACTAAATCTCTTGCTGAAATATGTTCAGTCATGTCACTCTATCAACGGTGAATCCTGAGCTCTAGAAGTGAAATTTTCAACAGTGCCAGAAAGATATTTAAACCTTCAACTGAAAGAATTGAAAAAGAAAGATCAGAGATTCAAAGTCTCATCCCACATGAGCACTTAACTACTGATTGGTTACCATTGGAAGAATCAACCTATTCTCAAGTCCCTTTTTAATGATAAATGGCAAAAACTCTTTGGAAGTAATTAAATGAAAAACTTTACAATCCCTGAAAGCATCTGATAATGACAAAATTGACTTCTAGATAGCTCTGCTCATACAATTAACAATATTCAGAGCGAGGTGTGTTAGCAGATACCTCTATATCCATTTTAAAATAATGTTTAGCTCAGTGAAATAAATCTCTTTTTAATCAGCAACACTTTAAAAGCTAAATTACAGCTAGAGCATGTAATGAAGAGATAAAACTCTCTGAATAAGAATCAAAATTAATATAAAGAAATTAAGTTTAATTGCTTGAGGAGAGGGAACTAGCTATCTAACTTTATGATATAGTTACAAAAGGCAAATCACAGTAGTTGCACAGAAGTCTTGCTCAGAGCCTACTTTCCTTCTAATCTTAAATTTTCCAAGGATCCAAAGCAGAATTTCTGTTAATTTTCAGGCAACAAAAAAAATTTGATCCCTCCAGGTCAGATTTGATAGAATTACTTAATTTAGAGATGATTATCTACTTTCCAAAGCATTGAAAACACTGCTACAGGGTGCTTATGAGAAGCATGAATCAATTTAGGAAGTCTAAACAGCAGCATCTTTCCAATTACCTAGGAGAAGCAGCAAGGCTCTCAACTTTTATAGATGTTATTTCAGAGGTCCAACTTACCTATTTCACAGAATTTTCAAGGTAATGAAGCTCAAAGAAAATTATCATTTTTATTAACTAAACACGTTTGCTTCTCATAAATGCAACCAACTACTAAATAAGTAAATAGAGCAAGATATGCAAAAGATTCTTGAGATTTGGATGTTACATAGTTCTCCGTTACTGACAGAGCACTAGCATCCTCTAGTTCAAATTAAATCCGGAACCCTCACACAAGAGCAGTACGGGAAAAGCAATTTGCAGATTTTCAGCTTACTACTGGGTGGCAGGCCAGCACCTGCCAGTTGGTGTTAACATCAGACCATGAGCGCAATACAGGATGTATTGTGTAATTTAGGACATGCTCCTCCTTGAAAGGTACACAAATATTCATCTAAGAATACCACGACGGGTTAATTCTTGGTCTGTAATACAGCTTTAATGTATATCTATGGTAGACTGTTTACAATTTGTATTAGACATGTACTGCCTTAGTCCTTTGTCTTACTAAGAGTTTATAGAGGTCAAAAAGTCCCTGATCTGAACATCATAGTGTTGAATCATAGAGGATCACTGGATCCAAATCCCACTGACAGTATCAGGAAATTTCTTAGGAAGTGTTGAATCCCGAGAGCAATTCTCAAGGTGCGAATGGATGAGCTCTCTTCAGGTAAAAACCCACCAGGTAGCATCTCTGGATGCTCTGAATTACCAGCTGACACCCTGCTGACACTTCAAGGCAGGATTTGTCACCACAGTCACATCCTACAAAGCTCGGCTCCTCAGGCAAATTCTGAGTTGCACCTTGCAGCCCAGCTGTGAACCAGCACCCTGAACTTAAGATTCCATTCAATGTAGGCTTTACTTCCATTTGAGAAATGAATTTCTATTCAGGAAGCCTGGCTGCTGCCTTTGCAGCTTAATACAACAACAGCTCTTCTTCTGCCTTCTGAACACACATAGTCTTGTTCTGCCAGCAGCTTCACAGTTGCATGATCAAAGAAATTAATCCAGACCACACTGCCATTATTCAAAGCCACAACACACACAGTTGTGTGGCCTTTCTACCAGCAGGGCAACATTTCAATCTCACAGCTCTGACCACAACCGTAAGTCAGCCCCTCTCAGCTGATTTGCCAAAGCAAATCCCAATTGCACTGGGTTAGAAACCAAACCCATTGCCTTCAGTCTGAGAGAACATCCCCACACAGAGCCAAAATTAAACTTCTGGGGAGCAGCAGCTGGGAGAGAACTAATGGAATTCATTGTCTTTGCAGAAACTTATACAGACTCTGCCGTATCACAGGAACTAGCTGTACCTTAAATCCCAGCTAGAAAGATGGGAGAAAGGAAGATATTTAGAGTGAATGTTCAAGTGAATGAAGTGTCTGCATCCAGTTCTTCTAAAATTTGACTATTTTGCCTCAAAGGAATCTGTAATCTCAAGAAATCAGAATAAAAGGTGTTCTCAAAAGCTTTCAGACAAAAAAAAAAAAAAAAAAATCTCAGTCAGCATGAACAGTACAGATACATTCGTATGGATTAACCTTAAAGTCTCTACAAAACAAGAAAAGGGGAACAGATTTTCAAAACACTGCTTCTGTGATAAATTAGATATTTATAAATGTATTCCTGGAGAGACAGGTACTTTCACAAATTAATTTCTTTTCTATAGCTTTTGCTTCTCTGCATAACCACATATTTCTTTCATTAGTGTTTTTTCCTTTTCCCATTTTGAATATGTTTTTTTTCTTCCTCCTCTTTCCCAAATGTCTAAAGAAAAAGGGAGATTTCTCTACCATTTGAGAAAGAGACAATACTGGTATAAACCCCTGACAACATGAATTAAATTCATAGGTTTTCTTTGACATATTTATAGATAAAGTATTAAAAAGCATAAGAAAAGTATCTGTGAGCTGAAAAGGAAGGGAAAACACTAGAATTAAAATAAAGTGAAAACATAATTACTTCATTTTCTTTTCCCATAACCTCAGCAGATAATTGATAATACCAATTTAAAAGCTTAAAATTTTACATTTTCCTCTGTTTATTATTGCAGTAATCCATTTGAAGGAGTCTGCCTAATTTTAAATAAAACATACAAAGTCTTGCCTTGTTTTTTTTTCTGCAAGGAACTGGGGATATCTATTAAAGTAGCCTGAGGACTCTGTAACTTTCACACAGCTATATTTCTGCCCAACATCTAAATCCATGAGAGAAAGATCCTAAGGGACTCTAATAATGAGTAGAATGCCACATGAAATACACTCACCAGTACTTGGTGCAGTATGACAGTCTACTGGAAAGCTTATTTCTTTTGATTTCAAAACTGCTACTCAAAACTTGATGAGAAAACTTCCAAACTTACTTTCCTTCTTCCTCTGTAATTTTGAAGAAATTAATTTGCACAAGTTTAAGATTCTTGACAATGCTGACCAAAATACTCCATGTGAGATAAAGTACATGGTGAAAGTGTGCCACGATAACACAGCCCTGTGGGATCATTCAGTAAAGGAACAGGTGCCCCTGCTTTACCTATTTATTGCTATTTTCCTGACCAGTGAACTGCATCAGTGCAAGGGCAGTGTAACCTGTGTCCTAAAGCTCATTTCATGGGCTGTTT
This sequence comes from Promerops cafer, assembly GCA_013398275.1. Taxonomy (NCBI): domain Eukaryota; kingdom Metazoa; phylum Chordata; class Aves; order Passeriformes; family Nectariniidae; genus Promerops; species Promerops cafer. Next base: position 129,407 of record VZSE01002202.1, on the reverse strand, counting down.
TAGACACACAGTAGACATGGATTCACCAGCAGAAGAGACTTCCAGGTTCACTGAGGGGTTATTTTCACTCTGGAGTGGTAACCACCTCCACATTTCCCTGAAGTACTAATTGCTGAAAGCCAGGAGAGTATTTCAGGGAAGCTGATGTTCAACGCTTTTTTTTCTTTCCTCCATATGCACTGGCTGCTGCCAGAGACAAGGACAACATAGCAGAAAAACCTTCCTATGAGTAGCTCTATATTCATTATACAATACACACATTATAGCATGAATTATGCACTATACAGTGCAGTGCTCATTACACAACATTACATGTATTATATAACATACTGACAATTTCTGAAGCAGGTAATTATGCAATGTAACTTACTAACCAAAATCCATGCAGCACACTCTGGTCCTGTGAAATATATGTGATTAGGCATTTTTAAAAAGTAAGAGAGTAAAAAGAAAATTGGGAAGAAAAACTTGATCTGCTTCTGCTTGGTAATCAACACTTTTTTGACTCCATGGGTCAGATATGCAAAAGCTGTAGCTGAAGTCCCAGAACAATCTTTTCATCAAGAGAAGATCTGGCCAGAGAAATACAAGCGCCTTTGTTTCTCATGTAATGCTGGTCATGCAGAAACTAAACACATCACTTGTAGGTATTTGCAGGACTTAATTCCAAAAAGTAACTTTCTAGTTTTCTGCAATGGCCCGAAAGAGGCTAAATAAAAATGCACATGCTTTCATCACTTTATCTGAAATGGGAGAGCTATTCGTGTGGAATGTTGGAGAAATGAGTTACTACATTGACTTAAATGTAGTAGTACCTCTGTTATTCTGAATTTTAGTGAGAGAGAAAGGATTAACTATTCATAATAATGAGGTATTTATTGATGGGAGCCTTAGTAACAAAGCAAAACAAGCAGATCTCTTTCCACATGATCTCTTTCCAGTTTTACACAAGATATCCTTTTGGATCTCTTTCTTGGTGAGCCTCGGCCAAAAGGTGAAAGCATGACAGGTATTAAAGAGGGTTATTAATACAACACTTGGTTGTGCCTTACATACTTTGTAAGGTAAAATGTAAGGGCATGTCAGAAAAAGAGGTCAGCTGTAATCAGGGAGTGAGGAACTAATCTGCAGTATGAGCTGTGGTGTTTGAGATCAACACAGATTACATTAATCTGAGTGACCTGCCTGCAGTGACTCCAGCCACATGACACCCAGAACAGTCATCGTGGGGCTCCTGCAGATTAATGCTTCCACACTCATCAGAGCTCATCACCTCACAAGGAGTGCGACTGACAGCATAAATAAGATAGATTTCCAAGCCAAGTACATCTTAATGAATTTCTGTGTCACTTTGGTGTGCTCGCATTCAGCACGAGCCAGCAGTGACTCGGTTTTGTGCCTTGCTGCACACAACACTCCGTGGTTGCAAAGGTAAATTTAGTAACAACCTCTTAAGGATGCAAATGTGAGACACCTCTTGTTTTCCGAGGGAACTCTCACCTCCTACTTGAATATGAGCTCACTGGAGGACTCTCACAAATAAATCTCATTGTGGAAATCCCAACGTCATTGCTGAATGAACAGCAGCACTTTTCAGAGGTGACGTGTCAGTGAACCCTTCCTTTCCTCTGTGAGCTAAGAAATACACGGAGCCAAAAACTGCAAGGAAGGGCAGTCACACACACAAATGTGCTGCTTGAGTTGTATAAATAGCTTTCCATTATGTGCCATTAAAAACAATCATAAAACCCAGTTTATATTCCTGCAATATGCTTCATTTCCCAGTTTAGGCTTGTTTTATACATTAAAGGTTGTTTTCTCTTAGGCAAGCAGAGATGACTATGAGTTTTTTCATGGGACTCCACATGCCAAACTCTTTATAGCCCAGGGTCTTTATTATACACATGTTCCTGCCAGAATGTGAAACTACTGGTCTGAGCTTTCTTTTTTTCTTATATACTCACCAACCTCCATCTGAAAGAAATCCAACTATACACTGCTTTTCTATATTCAGTTTTCTCTAGGATCCACGTTCCTTGGATCCCATATTCCAGCTGGGGTTTATTTTTTAGTCCAGATGACATTTGTTGTAAGAGTCACAATTTGCAAAGAGACCTGGATCTAGTGTTTACTGTGGTTGGCATTAATTTCTCAGTACAGCTGACAGTCCAGAATTTTGTGTGGTACAGGACCATTTCTGAGGACAATGGAGGATTGCATTAACTGACGAGAGCAGACACCTGATGAACCACTGGAGTTAAAAGGGCTGAAATTCATTCATATTCTGTTCAGGTTCAAATCTTTGATTTCCACACTTCCCACCAAAATAGCATAGTGGAATGCTAGCCTAGGTTCCCATTATTGTATTTTTTCAAAACTTATTCTTTACCTCTCACTGCAGAGATAACCAGAAAGGTTTGGGGGTTTTTTCTGTGAAAGATGATCATGAATTTTTCTCTTCAAAACACATAGGGGATTTAAAACAGAAGATGTAAATTGATAGAGCTGTCAACTTCAAAGGACAGATGAATCCTATATTGCCTCGAGAAAGACTACCTGGGGCAAAGACTCAGGTGATTTCCCTTTAACATACCCTTATATCTGAATTGGTCTTTGAAAACATTTTGATAAGCAGAGCAGGGTGAGGATACGACAGATAAATTTCCTCTCCTGGGTTATGAGGACTTGTCTTGCCTGCTGATATCTCAAAGAAAGAAACTTTTCAGACCTAATTTTAACCATTACAAAGAAAAGTAGCTCAGGTGAACACAGGGCAAGCTTGCCTGACTGCCTCTAAGGCACACAAGAACTTGTATTTCTTTTGAAACTGCTAAAATCAACTTTGCCCTGGTGTTGCCACATGGGCTGCAAGACAATTATAAGATATACCCATGATTCAGAGGAAGGCATCAAGGTATGGAAAGCTCAAAAAATGTATTAAATAAACTGGATTACTCAACAGCTTCTTATATTCCTACGTACTATTTCTGCACAAGCATAATGGGAGACAAGGTCAGCTTCCATCAGTGCTCTCAGAGGCCTGGATTCCTGGGGAAAAACCATTCTCTTTGACCTGTGTGGCTGCTGTACTGCTATGAGTGCAGATCCTTGGCTGGCATAGAGCAGAACCTAATTCTGGAAAATTACACAGAGCATGGTGAAGGAAATGATGCATAAAGAAGAAAATTAATGCAGCCATGGATCACTTCTGACACTTTCAATTAAGGTTTTGTTTAGTTAAGCACTTTCAAGTTTTAATGAACAGTTAAAAATTAATTAAAGATTTAAGTTAAGATTTAAGTTGTCTGACTTCACAAAAAACCCCCCAAAACCCTAAACCATCATATTTGTATTTGATTGTTTTCATACATTTTACTTTCAGATAATAGCACTCCAGAGCAACACTAAACTCTGACACTGAATTCTTTGCAAACTAAGCACTCTACAGCGAGTTTGCTCTTCTTTTTATTAGGAACATTTGCAGGTCAAGATTCTTAAATTTGCATTATTAACACAGTCATTTTTTAAAAAATTCTATTTCATGAATGAAGGATTATTCCATCTATATAAATGCATCAAGTAAGAACTGAAAATCAACTTCAAAACTGAAAACCTCTCCATAATTAAAGCACCACATAAGTAAAACCCTAGGGTGAACTTCAGCATGATAGTTTTGTCTGGTAATGCTCTCCTTCCTGGTATTTACTAAGAATGTGTGTTGCTATGATAGATGAAAAAAATCAAGGTATTTGTTCTTACTCATTTTACAGCAGTGCTTGTAAAAACACTGCATCTCTGAATGCTCTACTGTGAAAACTTCTGTCTTTCCTTCCAAAATAATTTTCATTCCTGCTACTCTTGAATTTATCAATTACCTTCCCAGTGAAACCCCAGCTGGTGGAGGGAGTGGAAAGGTAAAACACATTTTTATTTATTCTTGGATGCATCAGACAGGTAGAATCCTTTCACAATCAAAGGCTAGTTTGATGAGAGCCACCAGGAATGAGAATCAGCACAAATTACAGAGCTTGAAATAACTTTGCTTCAGAAAAGAAAAATCTATCCAAAAACCCCTACAAACAGCAGGCCTGACAAGCCAGTTTATATTGCAGCATCTCATGCTGCGTTTGCTTGCTTTGGAACCCACAAGTATTTGCAGTATTAGCCAAAACACAGGAAAAAGCTCTATGATTCAAAATGTACAATTCTTGTATTTCAATGGAAGTTTTTACACGAAAGAAAACTGTCACTGTTGAGACAGTCAGCACGCAGAAGAACATGATACATCTTCGGGAGGTCTTTGTTTATTTTCACAGCATGCATGCCTTTCATACACTTTCAACAAAGTTTACACTTATTCATTGGTCACAGCAAATCAACAAAGCGCTCATTGGAACAAAGCATCTCCACCACTTTTCCCAGCCCCCTTCAACTGCAGGTTTCTTCTATCTCTTCTTCTTCCTGGTTTCCACAAAAACAACCTTGGCAGCTCTTTTCGGGGGTAAACATAAATCTTATCATCTTCTTCCTCAACCAATTCCTCCTAGCTCACAGGCCATCTGTAAGCCTCTTCCACAGAAAACAATAGAACTTGCAGACAGCCACTCCTAGGGCATTTCAAAATTTCAATGCTTACAAGCATTATTTCTTTCAATAAAGCTTAATGTCTCTCTTGAAGTTGCTCTGGAAAAATTGCCCAGGTTTCACTCTGTAGTGGTTTCAGTGCTGGCCAATCACAGGTGCACTAACTAGGGTGTACTTACTAATTTCTTGCTGTGAGATGGGATTAGGAGGAAGGCAAAACAGGCTCAAAACTTAAAAGGGTATAAAGAGAGGTTTACTGACAGTAACTAAAAGAAAGAAAAATGAGAAAAATCAAAATAAACCCTTCAGAACTTTCCCCTCCCCCTACAACTTTTTCTTTCCCACTGACAATGTAAAGAAACAAAACTCAGTATTTTCAGTCAGTGTACCACCTTTAGAATAGTCTTTCATCAGTTCACTTGGGGAGAGAAGTCCCTCTTGCAAATTGTCACGGAGACTTTTCCACAAGAAAACAATTCTCTTGTGATTTCCAACTCTCACCAATAGCAGCTGCCCGGGGAAACCTGCAATCGTAGAAGTCCCATTTTCACACAGCCTTCCCACAGTTCTGTATATGGGCCATATCAACTTATGGGGTACCAGTTTAAAGGTGAACTATTCCAAAGCAAAGGGTTCTCTGCATCTATTTTTAAGATCCTCTTCATCACTGGGAGCAGAAGTTATCTCCTGTTCTCTGGGAGCACAGAATCTTCATCACTCTTCTCTTTCACTCTCTCTATCTGTTCAAAGTTCTCGTAGAATTACATAGAGGCCTTTGCTAAGTAAAGCTACCTCTCCATAGTTCTTTAATGCATTACAAGGAAAACAAAGTCTTTCTCCATAGCCTCACAAGAGGATTTCAGCCTCAAGATCAAGGCATCTCCTCATCCTTCCCCTCTGGAATTCAGCTTCTTCGTCACTGACTCAGTATCTCATGTTGTCTCTTCACATTCTGGCATTTTTGGTCTTTTCACTCTCTCAAGGGAAGATCGAAACACTGAAAGGGTTAAAATGTTGGCCAGGGCCTGCAGATGGTCGCCTGACCTCAGCGGCCCGGGGAGCTGCAGGCTTCAGGAGCCAGGATCGGCTGCGCTGGGGGAAGGGCCAGGATCTCAGCCGCGTGGACACAACAGGAACACGGCTGAGGCTGATGGAGTGTCTTCTCTTGCCCAGCACCCATGTGGCCAGGCCAGGGCCAGGCCAGGTCCGGCCCTGCCTGGCCACGGGGGATGACCTCGGGCTGGCGGCGGGGAGGGGGCTGAGATGCTGGCAATGGCAGCGGCCCGGTCTGTCTCTCTCTGCACAGCCCCCTCCCCCTTCCCGGTAACCGATGGAGGGAGGTGGGGGGGGCCGGCCCTGCAGCAGGGCCGCCCTGTTACCTCCTTCCCGGCCGGAAATCAAGAGAGCATTTCCCGGGATTTCTTCATTTGCAATGTGGGTGTTCACAGAGGCATATGAACTTTCTCAATGGTGCAACAAAGTGTCAATTCTTAGCAAATTACTGATTGGTTGTTTTTGTCAGACACAGAGGAAGCTGCTACGAGCTTCCCCTGCGCTGCTTCCAGAAGTGCCCCCTGTGCAAAACCACCACACACTACCTCATAAGACAGGAGATTTGAGTCATAACATAAATATTCCAACAGTTTTGCAGTTCCTATTAAACAGCAATACATTTCTACACCATCCAAAACAAGAGTAATGGAGTACCTATTCTTACAAAAACGAAACATGCTTTGAAAACAATGTCTTTGCTTTTATTCATTACAATAAAAACTTTAAAATTGTTTAGAGACCGATATTATCATACTTTAAAATTTAATTTCTTTTAATATTTCTCCAACACAGGCTGGAGAATGCGCTCGTTGAAAAAGCAGGAATGCGCACTTTATGATTTACATCCCATTGATAAATCTCAGTCATAGAGAAGTGCTAAATTACTTTGTAAAATCACAGACGTTAATATCTAGTGGGCAATTAATTTGATTTTCCAAGAAGCCTGTTCCCTGACTAAATTCATATGCATGCATTTATGGTGTGTTGCACACTACTCTGGTCTATCCTCTAAATCAGAATTAAATACAAGAGCTAAGAGCCAAGGAGAAAAGGTCCCTCTCTCTCCCCGTTTAATAGCTTGATGCTTTAGTGGCATCACTGCTATTATGGACAAATAGCATGATTCATATTTCAGAGTCTCTGAGTACTTCTGGGGAAAAGAGAGAGAATGGTATAAGGAGCAAAAAACAACAAAGGAAGAAAAAAAACACAAAAGGTTTGCAGCTTTCACTTTGGAAAACAAAAGGTTTTCACAGGACATAGGGCCACTTTCTCTGTTTCTATTTTTATTCTCAGGAACAAATATTACAGAATTAATTTCTCCCCTTACTTTCAGCCTCCTGCCTCCAGCAAGGTTGATTCTGACAAGACATTTATGCTTGCTTGGAAAGCAGTCAGATGCAGTGGAAATCATCTTTAAAGTCTACTAAATTTTTACAACCATGTCCAAGAACTTGCACTACTTGGTGCTCTTTCTCCGAAACAGCCTTCCAAATCCACCACAAGTGTATTTTCTTTGTGCTGTTAGAGAATGTTTTAATCTCTGTAGTAATGCCTTCACGCGGCTTTGAAAGCTCATTAACGAAGGTTGTCATTACAACATCAACCTCAGAAATGCCATTAAAATATATCTGTACCTTTATTCATGCATAAAGCTTAACATTGCAATTCTTATTACCACAGTGTGCTGCTTTTCTAGTCAAAAAGTTTTTAGAAATATTTAAAAACTTATTGCTTAACAGCTGCCTACAGAGAGAATTCATGATCACTTTTTTTTTACTTCTCAGTAAAGTCCAGAATTCCAACTACATGGTATCATTTTGCGTCCTTTTTCCTCCATTTAAGATACATTCCCAGACTGATCTATCACAGCATATTTCCTATTTCTAGGATGTATATTTAAAACAGCTTATTCACCATCAGTGCCAACATGCTGACATACCACAGTATTTTTTTGCATGGAAAACACTACTTTGTCCCTTGCATTTATGCAACTAAGCAAGTTTAGGGGTTTTCTTTAAAGCAGAGTTTTTGTTCCTTCCTATTTCGCACAGAAATCTATTCTAAAACTTAGCCAGCACAGCAATTCTATTTTAGTTGATGCTAGTCAGAGACTACCAGGCTAAGCAATGCCAAGCTTCAGGCAAGCAAAGAACAGCTAATACCAGCAGTGCAAACTGGAGCCCTTGAAGACTGAATAAAACATTGCTTTCTAATACTCCTATGTGCATAAATACAGCCACACCTTAATTATCTCCACTCTGTTTAAACAGAACTCCATCTATAATCATAACTGCTTCCTATATCCATTTCTGCTTGCTGAAATCCCCACAGCCTTAAAGTGCCCACAGTGACATCAAGCTCTACTCTAAGCTGGGCTGCTCCTTTGTGTTTGAAGAGGGTTCCTAGATGGCCATATGGGACTGGTTTCCTTTTGAAAAGATCACTGGGGTGAGGCATCAACAACTTCAAAGCCAGCTGTGCCCACCTCCCGGCTATCCCAGGGTGTTGTGTGTTAGGGTTTCTGGTAGGGATTCAGCTGCACTTCTTTCCTTAATCCCAAGCCACTGTAATCACACTACTGAGGTTGCAGTGCCTAATCAGTTCTGGAAGTGGTACAGAGCTCCAGGAAGAGCAGTCTGGCAGGTGACACCCAAGATGGAGTGCATCTAAAATAGGCATCCAGCTCACTGAACTAAGGGAATCAAAACTTTCTATGGAAATAAGAGGTCTGACACCTCTGAACTGTTTTCATAACAGCTGAATTGCCATTCTGGAATCACTCAGTGGCAATCAACCTTAGTAGTCCCCATCCCACACAAATTTTGTGGTAATCTGCATTTTACTGTCAAATAGGACAGCAAGGCTCTGCAACTGACTGGAAACAGGAGTCTCATTTGTCCCCTTCCTCACCTTCTCGGACAACCACAGCCCTTTGCTTTGGAAAATGAACAGTCCCACAGAAGTCATCAACACAGCTCACATGCTCAGTGTCTATCTTTTTTGTAGGGCTTTTCTTTTTCTTTTTTTCTCACAAAAGAACCATAAGGAAAAAGAATCATGAAACTAAAGTGGAACAGAGTTGCTTGCTATTGCAAAAATATTAAGAGAAAGTTAATCCACTCAACCAACACTATGTTGCATATGGATTCTGGGCTGCTGCCATTTGTTAATGACTTAAATTATCACTATAAACTGACACATCTCTCACACAATTGTCAAGATTATTATTCAATGTTACAAACAAAGCCTGAAAGAGTTGCCATGCTCAGATGAGCTCCAGCCACAGCAAAGACACTCCTAGGAAGAAAACCAGTGTTCATCTGAAATGTACCTAAGCGGCCTCCAGTTGAATTGCCGCTACTCCCTGTGCTGATTTCTCTCCACGGACAGACCCTCATTCCACTGGGAAAACGCTACAGTGCAAGGATATACAATCATTCCTGAGACCACAGACTGTGGTCCTTCTGCACACTGTGCATGGGGTACATTAAGTCCAAAATAAGAGCAAAGTGGGCAGTGTTATTGCTAAGAGGCTAAAATGCATTTGAGTAAACAGTACCTAGACCAAAGCTCATCAATCAGCTCTTTTCAGAGAAAACTTTCATACCTAGTTCAATACTGCAAATACAGCAAATACAGGCTGACACAAAAAGCCAGGAAAGCATTGCCAAATTATGAGGAAAACTCTCAGTAGTCTAAGTGTGGGAAAGAAGATCTTTCTTAAAATATTTTCTTTTTAATATTATTTTCTTTTTAAGTAAGGAATAAATTAAAGCAGTACTTGACACAGTTTTATTAAAACATTCATCAGCTTTCTCTGAAACACAGATTTGGGCAAAACTATTTTCCCATTATTTTCCCATTAATTAGACCAGCCAAGTTTTCACTTGTTTTGTATATTAGATTATGTCTAAACACCTCCCTTGATCTGTATAGCTCAAGAGCTCTTTGAGATCTACCCTCTGGAACACAATCGCAAAATAAGCATGTAACAACCTGTTGTATCCCACGGCAACCCGGAATGGGTGCCCTGGGAGGAGTCTCCTCCTTCCCCTGCGGTTGCTCTCCACCCCTAGTTATGTCACCCTTTCCCTCCTACCCTTCTGGAACCTTCCCCAGACCATGTCAATCTTTCCATCTGTCATCCCCAGTTCACTCCCTGTTACCAGAATGTTCTCCCCAGTTCTCCCCCTGATTGGCCCCCAGTTTATATATGCCTCCCCCTGTGCCCTGATAGGGCACAGGGCCCCTTGCACCTCCCTGGACCCTCCTACCTCTCTTATTCCCATTGGACCCTTTCCCTAGACCACGCCCACCTTTATACCCTTTATAAGCCTGGCCCCTCGCTAGTTTGTTGCTCTTTGGCCCCTACTGTCCCAGCAATGAAGTGTTGCTGGTGCATGTAGCCCAGAGAGCCTTTGTCCCTCTCATTATTTCTTCCCGTGCTGGCATTCACCTCACCTACGTCTCGACGCTACCATTCTCCAGTGCTCATTCCCCAAAGAGGTACTCTGCGGGGACAGTGGCGTGGAGTGGGAACTCATGGCATCGCAACAACCCACAGCTTCACTCTGTGCTGATGTGATGTGTGATTCTGACCAGCACTGCCCCCTGGTTCTAGTAAGATTTTCACTCCCCAGTGCACAGGGCAGCATAAACCAAGTGGCTGTGAACCAAGCAAGTGCTTTCACTTCATCAGCTTCAATTGGCCCAGAAAAAGGCAAATTTGTTTCCAGCTCTGCCTGCCCTACATACAGTGAGCTCCTGAGCTCCTCTGACACAGGGCCCTGGTAGCAGTGCCTTCATTTAACAGAGCAGGAAAGCCTCAGATGACACAGGCAACACAGCAAATACCAGGAGAATCTAGAACACAGGTACAGCCACAAAAATATTTGGCTCTTACAGCTTTTTGATTAAGTAATAATGCAAAAGTACACCCATGGAATGTGAATTAAGGCCTGCTGCAATTAAGAGGATGATCTCTTTAGATGGCAATTCGTAATTTTGCTCTTCTAGCTACCCCCTGACAGACGTGGCTGGCTGCACCTTACAAAGCTGAATTAGGCAGTTCATCTAAAAGGAGAAAAAATGAAAATTGGCCAGCAGGTTTGCTTCTGATGATTCCACCTCAGTTAGATACAATTTTTTTAGATCCTAGCACCACAGTCTGGAGACGCAGATCTCAGCTAAGTGACTCCTGATAGCTCCCCAGGTTCCTTTGCTCCCACGTTTTATGGGGCATGCAAGCTGCGTGCACGGGTGTCTGGGTGTCCTAAGGGACAGCAGCCTGTGGGAAGCTGGCTCCCACCCATGGATGGCAGATGGCACCATCAGAGCAGCACAGCTGTACTGTAAGTAAATCCTGCACTAAATGAATTACTGCCTCTGCTAATGGGAGCAGCTGCCTCAGCAACGAAAACAACAGAGCCCAGAGAAGTGAAAAGGCAGCAGTGGTGGGGACTGCACTGCCTGATCTCTCTGTTGCACATTCCTGGTAAATCCACCAAGTGGTGGCAGTCCCTGGGCTGAGAGGACTCACAACCTGTCTTTCATGTTTCCAACACCTCACAGAGAATCTTCTGCACACCAGCCTAAAATCCAGTCTGTGCATTCCGCAGGTACATCTGCAATGCCATCCTTCCCATTTTGTAGGAACAAGCCAGGCAGCCTATTTGCACAAAGATTCCCCCACTGACACACGGGGAATTTCCACATACTTTTGCCTGTAAAGCAACAATGATGTTAGGAATTTGAGGTACACCTGGATAAAACAAGTAAACAAGTAAAATACAGCTACAAATGAACAGGCTAAAAGCAATTTACTAGTATAATAGAAATTAATGCATGCTTTTATTTCACACCACAAAATGTATGCGAGGCTGTAACAGTACATTTTCAGAAATTATTAGGTCTGCTCTTTTCATGGTAACTAAGTATTATTTAATAATAGTTAAACTACAATGCAAATATCAGCATTTCAAAATGAAAATAAGCAAAACACAAAGAAAGAAAGAAAGAAAAACCCAACCTTGCTTAAGTGACATCTTGTGCTAAATCAAGGCTGAACACAGTGCATTATTTCCAAAGAATATCAGCCTTGAAGCCAGTAGGCAAATTTTATTCTGACCACCAAAAGGATAACTGGACTATGGAACAAACAGAACCACTAAACTCTAAGTTTGTGCTCAGCTGAAGAAGCCCACACACAGAAGAGTTTGGAGAGGGAAAAATAGAGCTGCTGAAGCATTATGACAATTGGGGGAATAATCACCTTTTCCAGAGGGTTCTGAATGACTTACACTGTTTTTCAAAGGAAGTCAGTCATTGTGAGAGGCCAGGGGCAGGTACACAGGCAAGTTCAGCCACACATCCTGAGCACACTACATTAAGCCAACCAAAACTCAGGCCAGCAAAGCACAAGAGTGAAAAACAAGAGCTTTCCATAGATTTTTTGCTGCACCTTCTACTGTAAAAAAATAATAACAAAAAGCTATAGAAAGATTCCATGTATTGCAATGGAGGCAGCCCTGCATCTCTCCCTATTTACATCTATTGCCTAAACATGACTTACTGTGGGTTTTCAATCCCAAAATGCTTTCAATTTTACAAACAGATCACCTAATTCCCTATCTGCAGCACAAATCTATTATTCCACTATTTTGTTGGAGTTAAAAACACTTGAGAAATGCATCTTCCAAAAACTGCACCACATCTCTGTATTATCTGCAATCAAATAAATAAGCACTTGCTTTGTTTACATCCGTATCAGGAAAAAGGACTGTCCTAAGTTTTTAAGTAGTGTGGTTTTAAATGTGACTCCTGACTGGACAGCAAACACCACATTAAGAGGTTCACAGGCTTTATGAATATAGATTTTTATTTGTTTACATAAAATCTGTTTCTTGCATGGAAAAGTTGTCCTTTGTAAGAGTAAGTAAAACTTCAAATCTGATGTCTGTACACAACTCTAAATGCCATCTGAAAACTGGCTGGACTGATAGTTCATGACCTTTTATAATATTGTGGCCTACCCAAGTGATGAAAAACATACTGCCCATTTTATGTTTGTTTTTTTTTTAAATCTTTTCATTCATCCAACTCATTACATGGAAATATTGCAGTTATTCAAGGAAATACTGTCAGTTTGTTCAGTATGAAAAACATGATAGAAATATAATTTGTGCATCTAAGAGAATAAAGTTGTTCCATCTTTTGTATTGGCAGAGGCAAGAAAAGAATTACACTTTCGCCAAAGTCACAATAATTTTAAACATGTACTTGGCCAAAATCTCAAAAAGGCATTCTTGTTGGCATGCCTTGGGGATACTGGATGCTAAAACATCTCCATTATGAACTTAGAAAGATTTCAACTTGATAAATATACTCATTCAAAGATGAATTACCCTCTCAACTCTGGGAATAACACACTTTCTCCAAAGTTAAACTCTAGTGCATATATTCTTCCTAAGTGTGATATGTGCCTCCCAGAAGTGGAACGCTGAATACTTTTAAGTAGCCTTTTCAAGAAATTAACAGGTCTGGTGGAGGTCACAGCTTAGAGGAATCATGATGTAATCTGAAAAATACAATCATGAACCGAAACAACTACATCAAGGTGCTAAAGAAAATTGCTTTCATTTTGTTTTCCAACACCAGTGGCCCAAGACAGAAGCCCCACTGAAAGTCAGTTACTATCCTGAAATACAGATTTTGCTGAAGAGCTTTAGCACACATATTGCTGCTGGGTGACTATTTGAGTGTCCCTGTGCCTCTCACAGGAAGCTGGTGTCTCACAAGGCACTCCTATGGCTGTCCTGTATCACCATTATTTCAACAGTGGATTTACATACATCTTCCCACATTTAGTTTTCCAGCTTCACAAAGAGGGAAATGTCTTTTAAAAAGTTTAAAATAATCAGAGAGGTGGTAAACAATCCTTATACTCCAACAAACTAATTAATACACTAACTCTTTCCTTGGATTTCACCTCCAAGTTTGAAGACTTCTTTCCCATGTGGACTGAAGAATGGATTATAGGGAGATGCATAGACATAATGCTCATATACATTCACATAGCAGCTTCACATAAATATTACAGCATTCAGTAGATAAACGGGTGGGTGCTTTGTGGAGTGAGGCCAATTCTCTACACTAATTTCTGCAGTCTGTTACCCACTCCTGTTTGTTATTATAATATCCATGGCTCCCCTTAGCAAGCTGAATTTACCGTTACAAGGAATATAAAGCATGTGATAATGGCACACAGAGCAACGTATGATGCAGGTCGTGAGAACGTCACAAGAAAGTAAAACCTGGGGAAAAGATCAGAATGTACAAGCTCTTTTTGGTCTTATGTTCCATAATCAGCCATTTTTGAGAGCACAGTGTATAATATGTTCCTATCCACATCATCCAATCCCCCTGAAGTATCTTACACCACAGCTGGGAAAAATCAAACCCTAAAAATTGTATCCTAAAAGTCCTGTAAGAGCAACGTATCTGTTTTCTTAGTGACACTTAAGTACATCTAATTGATTTGCCTTGCCCCATTGCCCCTCTCAGCTTCTTGGATTAAATAGTAGCTGTGTGGAAAATGGAGGGTAGCTGTGACTTTGAACGTCATGAGCTGTTTAAGACTGACAGATAAGTGCAGAAGCAGTACCCAGACACATCTGGCTCAGAGGAATTAAGATCCAGGATCAAACAAGGTTTTCAATGTCAGCTGAGGTGGTGACAGGCTAACTTTTGACTACCATAGCTGGTGAATGGTCTGGGCACCCCATCTTCCAGAGACACTTCACATGTCAGTTGTCTGGATCATCTTCTGCCAAAGAGAGAGGAAACACATGATTCTACCTCAACAAGTGAGATTCAGTGTGCAAGAAAAGCACAGGGAGATCCTGGAACATAGGAAGGGCAAAAGAGGCAGGGAAGACCAAAGGGAAAACACAAGAAGGTGGTTAAGAGAATGAGACATAAATAATACTGCAAAAAGGTAAAGTGGGAGCACAAAGGAAAAAAACCCTTGTGGAGATCTCTGGCACTGACCTGAGGTGCATCTTTTGCAACTATAGCTCATTGCACCCAATTCTATGAAACAGGATGTGATATCTTTGTGTCCCTTGTCACTGCCTGCAGTGGGGACAAAGCCGGTAACAATTCTGATGGCTCCAAAAATGACAAAAGTGAGGGCCCTTCAGCCATGGCAATTGCAAGCAGAGAATGACTTTTGTTTCATCTTTTTTTTTTTTTTTTTCCTTTTTAAAATTCTTATTATATTAAAAAAAGAAGAGGAGAATAAAAATGTCTTTAAGGACACCCTCCTCCCCTCTAACAAACATTCTGGCAATCAAGACCCACCCC
>VZSE01002202.1:70374-114175 GCA_013398275.1 Promerops cafer | reverse complement strand
CTCCTCACTCATTTAAACACAGGCAAAGGACAGTAAGACCAGCTTTTAACCTGTTTTTTTTTAATTATTAAAAAACAGACTTCAAGTCTCTGACTTTAAGAGACATTGCTAGTCATGGTGTCTAACCCCTTGGTAACCTGGAACATCAACACAGCAAACAACATTTGACAAAAATCAACCTTGATATCATAGGTTCACCCTGCAGAAAAAAGCTTCACAAACAATACCTTGCATAGCAAGTACATGGCTGTTCATGTGCCACTGGCCTGACAGCATGAATTAGGAGAAAACAAGATTAGATGAAAAGCCTGACATGGATTTATTTTTCCCTGCTAGCATTCCAAAGCCAATGCCAGTGTTGGAAAGCGAAAACAAACTGAATTCTCTACTGACCAATATTTCTTCAGTAAAACTGATAACTAGATTTTGATCACTGAGCATTTACACTGGGGAGACACACAAGCCAGAAACAAAGAACCACCTTACCTGAAACAAATCAGACTGTTGGCCTTTGTCAACAGCCGCTTGTTAATTTTAATCAAGGACATCAGTGTTAACAGCT
The DNA here is from genome assembly GCA_013398275.1 of Promerops cafer. NCBI lineage: Eukaryota > Metazoa > Chordata > Aves > Passeriformes > Nectariniidae > Promerops > Promerops cafer. The sequence goes on along the minus strand of VZSE01002202.1, from coordinate 113,613 downwards.
GATGATTTCTCTTCCTAAAAGGAACAATTGGCAACACCTGCAAAGGTATTAACCCATTACCTGTTTTAAAGTCACAGATGATGCAGAACTAGCTTGAGCAAAAATTAAAATAAAAAGTAACCCAGTAGCACTAGGTTGCTTTTCAGTTTGCAAGAATGTGAGTATTCCCACTGCACACTTAGCACTGGCAATAAAACCCACCAAAATCTCTTCCTAGCAATTCAAAGATATCCCACTTTGCTTGTAGCATTTCTCATTCTAAGTGTGAGAAAATTAAAGTCAATACCTAAGGAAGGAGAGTAAAAAAATGTCCATTTGCTGTTACCCTCACCTGGGAAACAAACAATCCGTTTCTGCTCCTTAGGCAGAACATTAGATATCTCTTATTTTTGCATGGCTTCATTACTAACATGTTTTCCTCCTGTTTAATAAGCAACCAAATACTGACAAGCTTTTGTACAGCATCTGGGGTTTCTTAAATGCCATGTTTATAAATATAACCACAGATACAAATTATTCTTGCCACCTGTCCCTTAAAATGTTAGGCTGCCCTTTAAATGTTTATTTTACCTGAAGTTCCTCCCTGTTGTGGAAGTTAATGAGCCTCCTGAAACTGCGTCATAGATATCTCCCTCGCTGCAGCATTTCTTTAGGAAGTGTCTGGGGAACCTCTATAAAGATCTTTCAAATGTGATAAGAGTCACAACCTTTTGCCAATTTGTGCATCTTAAAAACAGAGTGAGATTCTTTGTAGGAGCTGTATACAAGGGGAGCTAGCACACAGATTAACTGAGAAGTGACATTTGTCGCCCATGTTCAAAATACAAACAATTGTAAGAAAGTAGAAGGACACTTTAATTCTAGACCATCTGCCTGTAGGCAGGAACCCAGGCTAGTACAGGGAGCTCTCAAAAGCACATCTTTAGAATTCCAGCCTGCTCATTACCTGTGGCTCTAAATGAATCAGGTTTCAGGACTGTTTTGAAGCAGACATCAAAAACCATATTAGGACTGTGTGTTAAACCCTCTCTAGGTCAACTAATTGTCCTCACTTTCCTCAGTTCTGGAACAAAACCACTGAGACAAATTTTGCTTTTAGGTTTTATCTCTGCAGTCATATTCCTTTCACTGCTATCACATGGGAATAATTACAGTGGAATTTGGTTCAGTGGATAGGAATCTTGAGATTTTTTTTCCTGTGAAGAGCCATCAAGGGAAACTAATTGTAAAGAACTGTTTTGATAACATGCTTTTAATGGGAATAATTATTACAATTTTAGACTTCTTTTTTGTATTTTGAATTCCAGCTCTGCCAGACATCTTTCCTGTAGGCTGCTTGACAATATGGACGTAACACTTATCACACGAGCAACCCCCCTGGCATCAGAAACTTCCAAGACGAGCACAGGACTAAGCTGCTGAAAGGAGCACTCATCAGCAACACTCTTTTTGGAAAGCAAGAGGAAAAGTGGGATACAATTTAAAGAAAAGCTCAGACATTTTGACATAAATTCTGAAATAAACACGAGCATAACTTTAGGGGTCATTACACCTGTTAGGCTGCCTATCATAAAACCAGTGATTATGATGCACACACTCCCAGCTGTCTTTAACAAAGGGGGTATTCTGTTGCAGTCCTCACTTCTGCAGCACTGCAGGTCCCACACCTGTGACCCCACCTACCAAAGTGCACAGCTAAGCCACTGAGCTGACAACAATGTGCTGAGAACACAAAACAAAATAATAAAATCAGAAAGTCATTTTCTCCCCCTCTACAAAGTATAAAAGGAAGCAAACAGATTTGCTAAAGTGCAAATACAGAAGGGAAATAGGAGAGTTGCATAGTCAACAGTGACAGGAATCTCTATCAATTTAAAAAGGCCATTTGGCAATAGCTTAAATCCAAAGCTTCCACTGCAGCCCCTGTATGAATTAATTTTGTAGTACACAGAAAATAAAAGAGTGGGTGGGCTCTATATATGTGAGACTGTGTGAAATAGGGGGGGTAAATGCAGATAGCTTGACCTGTGAGATGTGATCACTGTCTATTTTTAAGAGCATTTACAGAAGGGCAACTGAGGATTCAATAATAAATGAGTAAGTCTAGATATGCACACTAAATTTGACAGCCCTGCTTGTATATTGGTAACTCCTGTACCTACTCAGCCCAACCTAAATCCAAGACTGTTTATAATTTATTAGAAAAGAGAATAAATTAAAAGTATTCCAGCTTGCCATGCCACTGCTAGATCATCATTTGACTCTGAATTTGAACTATTTACCACAGACCACCATGAAATATCATTACAATGTTTTAGGTCTAACCAGTTTTGGTATGAAAGATATCTCCATTCAGGGGTACATCCTGCTAATCACAGCAAAGCACTGCCCACCCCCTCCCTCCCCCACCTGCAATATATCCAGGGAACTGCAAGGGAATTGCAACCAGGAAGATTACTGGGTACTTACCATTGAAAGTTTTCTTGCTTGAGACCACATGGTGCTGCTGGGTGAAGAACAGGTCCTACACCACTCCCCTTCCCTTCAGTTTACTGGAGTTACCTCCCTGCAATCAGTGATGCTGACTTGGATACAGGTGGCTATAATCTGCATTTAAATTACCACTAATTGGTCATCTGAGGTTACTTGAGTGCCATCCTTAGTAATGAATGCAGTTTCTATATTTATGCTGAAAGTGTAGAAATTTCAGAACAGCAAGTACAAAAAGGCTGTATATTCAAGCTACAAAAAGTTCACTCTTCCTCATAACATTTTGGCTAAATTTTTCGTGGTCCTTGAGATTAGTGTAATCCTTGTTTTAATCTAGATCTGGTTAGAAACAGTTAACAACAACAGAGAAATGATGTTGTTGAAAAATGCACTCTGCTCTTTTGTAAGATAAAAATAAATTTCACTGTGAGAGGCTCCATAAATAAATCCTAAAGACCCTCTTAAGCCCCCATTCAAGTACATTTTGTAGGATCTGAGTAAGGGCACGATGCAGAAACAATCTGGTCTATCAGCCTTTGCTGTGAATAACAACACTTGAGTACTTCATCTTCTGCAGTTCTTGAGCATTTCACAGACGTCATCATCCCCAGGGTGCCCTTCTCCCATAGCTCACATCACTTGCTAGGGATCTGCCCACACAATTTCTCATGTTTGCATTCCATGTAAGACGTTAATTCAGAAAAGCAACAAAAATGTGGAATGCTTTAAAAAATGTAATTAAAAGATATATTTTGAGTAGGCACTTCATGTTACAAGGTGCTTTTTCGTAGTGACAGTTAGTCTTAGCTGATTTTTCCACTTCTAACACTGCTGCCAAATCACTGACAAGGACTTGCAGGAAAGGATAACTAAACTGAAAGAGTAAAAAGCAAGGCGTATGTTGAAATCATACCAGATCTTATGTTATTTCTTGTGACTTCCCAGACTGAGGAAAGATTTCAATAACATGTAATTGTTCTAATAATTGTTCTACATTATTAAAAGAAGCCAGTTTTTAAGTAATGTGTGGTATACACAGAATCATAGAATGGGGCAGGCTGCAAAAGACCACAGGGGAGGATAATCCGGTCCAACCTCCCCTGCTCAAGCAGGGCTATCCCAGAGCACAGTGCACAGGACTGCGTACACAAGGTTCTGGAGAATCTCCAGTGAGGATATCGCCACACCCTCTCTGGGCAGCCTGTTCCAGTGCATGATCAATGCACAGTAAGAAGTTCTTCCTCATGTTCAGGTGGAACTTCCTGGGCCTTTCAGTTTCTGCCCTTGCCTCTTGTCCTATTGCTCAGCACCACCAAACAGAGCTTGGGCCATGCTCTGACACCTCCCTGCAGACACTGACAGACATGGATGAGTATTGTGCACAATGCTGCAATTAGCATTGTTCAGAAAATTAGTTCTTAACCTCTTTATATTGGGTGGGAAAGCCACAAAGCAAACCACATATGGCATAAGGCTAATGAGCAAGACCAGAGAGTAGCAGTTACACAGTAAATTAATAAATGCTATCTATTAATTGTCTTCTAGGCAATGAAAAAAAGCTCTTCAATAGCAGCCTCATTTCATAAGCTACTCACACAGTTAAAGTCACCAAATGCGCTCAGCTCTATCTCAAAATGNATTCCAGCTTGCCATGCCACTGCTAGATCATCATTTGACTCTGAATTTGAACTATTTACCACAGACCACCATGAAATATCATTACAATGTTTTAGGTCTAACCAGTTTTGGTATGAAAGATATCTCCATTCAGGGGTACATCCTGCTAATCACAGCAAAGCACTGCCCACCCCCTCCCTCCCCCACCTGCAATATATCCAGGGAACTGCAAGGGAATTGCAACCAGGAAGATTACTGGGTACTTACCATTGAAAGTTTTCTTGCTTGAGACCACATGGTGCTGCTGGGTGAAGAACAGGTCCTACACCACTCCCCTTCCCTTCAGTTTACTGGAGTTACCTCCCTGCAATCAGTGATGCTGACTTGGATACAGGTGGCTATAATCTGCATTTAAATTACCACTAATTGGTCATCTGAGGTTACTTGAGTGCCATCCTTAGTAATGAATGCAGTTTCTATATTTATGCTGAAAGTGTAGAAATTTCAGAACAGCAAGTACAAAAAGGCTGTATATTCAAGCTACAAAAAGTTCACTCTTCCTCATAACATTTTGGCTAAATTTTTCGTGGTCCTTGAGATTAGTGTAATCCTTGTTTTAATCTAGATCTGGTTAGAAACAGTTAACAACAACAGAGAAATGATGTTGTTGAAAAATGCACTCTGCTCTTTTGTAAGATAAAAATAAATTTCACTGTGAGAGGCTCCATAAATAAATCCTAAAGACCCTCTTAAGCCCCCATTCAAGTACATTTTGTAGGATCTGAGTAAGGGCACGATGCAGAAACAATCTGGTCTATCAGCCTTTGCTGTGAATAACAACACTTGAGTACTTCATCTTCTGCAGTTCTTGAGCATTTCACAGACGTCATCATCCCCAGGGTGCCCTTCTCCCATAGCTCACATCACTTGCTAGGGATCTGCCCACACAATTTCTCATGTTTGCATTCCATGTAAGACGTTAATTCAGAAAAGCAACAAAAATGTGGAATGCTTTAAAAAATGTAATTAAAAGATATATTTTGAGTAGGCACTTCATGTTACAAGGTGCTTTTTCGTAGTGACAGTTAGTCTTAGCTGATTTTTCCACTTCTAACACTGCTGCCAAATCACTGACAAGGACTTGCAGGAAAGGATAACTAAACTGAAAGAGTAAAAAGCAAGGCGTATGTTGAAATCATACCAGATCTTATGTTATTTCTTGTGACTTCCCAGACTGAGGAAAGATTTCAATAACATGTAATTGTTCTAATAATTGTTCTACATTATTAAAAGAAGCCAGTTTTTAAGTAATGTGTGGTATACACAGAATCATAGAATGGGGCAGGCTGCAAAAGACCACAGGGGAGGATAATCCGGTCCAACCTCCCCTGCTCAAGCAGGGCTATCCCAGAGCACAGTGCACAGGACTGCGTACACAAGGTTCTGGAGAATCTCCAGTGAGGATATCGCCACACCCTCTCTGGGCAGCCTGTTCCAGTGCATGATCAATGCACAGTAAGAAGTTCTTCCTCATGTTCAGGTGGAACTTCCTGGGCCTTTCAGTTTCTGCCCTTGCCTCTTGTCCTATTGCTCAGCACCACCAAACAGAGCTTGGGCCATGCTCTGACACCTCCCTGCAGACACTGACAGACATGGATGAGTATTGTGCACAATGCTGCAATTAGCATTGTTCAGAAAATTAGTTCTTAACCTCTTTATATTGGGTGGGAAAGCCACAAAGCAAACCACATATGGCATAAGGCTAATGAGCAAGACCAGAGAGTAGCAGTTACACAGTAAATTAATAAATGCTATCTATTAATTGTCTTCTAGGCAATGAAAAAAAGCTCTTCAATAGCAGCCTCATTTCATAAGCTACTCACACAGTTAAAGTCACCAAATGCGCTCAGCTCTATCTCAAAATGAAAATCATTAAATATTTTACTAGATCAAGGCAGGCCTAGATCAAAGCTAAGTATTCAAACGCCTTTATTTCAATCATCTGTAATGAGTTACTTTCTGCAGTGCTGCTAGCAGAGGTTACCCAGACCATCCTGGGAGAAGAGCCATAGGTTGTGTTGAGAGGTTTGTCTGAAGGTGTTCCAGCACACGGGTTTTAAGGTTTTCTAATGTTTTCCAACATCTCACTTATCTCACCTGGGATATCAGATGACAGTCACTGGAGCACCACAATAATGTTTGGGGGTTTTTCAAAGAACTGTGACATTTCTTCCTCTCAGGCTAACAAATCTAGAGACCAAGAGCCAGAGGTTTCTTCCTTCACACGTCCCCATACTTAATGAAAACAGATCCCCAATGTGCAGGAGGAGAGCAAAGCTGGCATTGCAACAGGAGCAGTGAGAAACATCTCTGAATGCAAAGCCTGCACTGCACCTGTAACCCCCAGAATCACACATTCAGTGCTTCCAGGCTTCCGCGTTTTTTCCCAGAATGAAGGGCAGCATATTACTAGTATCAGCCTAAGGCAAATGGAATGACATCACCAGCATTCTCCTGCAGACCATTTAGATGAAATATGTATAAGGGCATCACACAGCAAAATCTCAAGCAGGCTGTGCCTCCTGCACAGGCATTCATCTTCCCTACAGGAAACCTTTTTGGTGCATGGAGCTTTATCTTCCCCTCTGTAGTGAAATCTCACCAAAAAAAGAAAGAAAAAAATAAAACAAAACAACAACAACAAACTCAACAAAAAAACCCCACGAAACAGTTTTATTAGTTTTCTGGCTGATCTTTTTAGCAAATATATTTTCAACCTTTGTGTCAGAGTGCAGGTTATATGAAAACAGTATGTGAAGAAATGCAATTTTGAGAAAGAAAGACTACTAAAACCCAAAGCCATAAAAAAATCATTTTAAATAATAGTCTAAACACCTAGGAGAGACTGCATCTTAACTTCATTTACTCTTCACTCCTAAGCTTTAAAGACATTTGAGACACACAGTTCTGACAGAGAAATTCAGAGTACCTAGTGTGTATTCAAGAGCCACTGAAACAAGAATATAATTTTTATGTAAATTACAGCATCATCAAAAAAAGTCACACTGACGAGTGAGTCACCCTCTTTTGCATGCCATCTTTAGCTATCAATGCTACCACTGGTTATATAAATAAAGACATAATGTTAAGGAATTAATTTAAATTAGTGTATCTGAGCAAAATGTGGATAGGTACAGGTCAGATGCACATAACACAGTGATGGAACAGTGACCAAAAAGCCCAGATAAAATTATTTCTACCTTAGCTATTTTCATAAGCTAATGTAAACTAGATCAGTGATGTGCATTTTTACTGTCTGTTAGCCAGGCTATCAAATCTGTACAATATATCACTGATTCTAAGAAAAAGACCTGGCAGAAGGAATGCTTAGCTTTGGAAGTGTTTGTCCAGCATGGTAGGGGACAGAAGATCATGCTGATGGAAGGGAAATGGAGGGAATGGGTATGGAAAACCACAGGTGACATTAAACACTGAGACCACACCTATCTCAGTAAATCAATGGGGTGAAAATGGTTGAAGTTTCAGAAGGGAAAGGAAAACATTATCATGCATGCTTGCCCTGCTCTTGTTGTTTACGGCTGCTGCTCAAGCCAGGACATCTTTTATTTGATGCAGTACTGTTAGGTAATAAAAAGTGTAACAGGAAAACAGACGAGAGATGCTACGAAGAGCACCATACCACTGCCTACTAAAGGTACAATCCACGTGGAAAACAACATTTGATTAAAATTCACTTTCACGTCTAATGAAACTTGGTGGCAACATGACAAACCTCAACTGGCCTCAGTCTGTCACCATCTGAAGTGACAGATAAGATAGTGTTCTGTGGGCTAAAGGGATTGTTGAAAGGAATTGTGCACATAGTCAGACCAATAATAAAGTAGCCTCTAATTTTGTCTACATTCTTTCGTGTCCTCCTGCCCATCCACTTGCTTGTTTCATTTGCATGACACGATTGTTTGTTGCAGTGCTAATCATTCAGGGCAGGAACTCTGACTGATGTTTGCACGGGGCTCCACACAGCGCGAAGCATTCACTGCAAGCCTCTGGCCTCTACCAAAACAGAAATGGTTGGAAGTAAAACAGGAGAGCAGTTGAGGGTAACGGCATGTTAGTAATGTTAATTCTCTGAGAGCAGCACTAGACCTACAGTGTGCGGCAGAAGGACCAGCAATGCAGGAGGCATTTTACCTCTGACATGACTCACATTTTAGTCTTTTCTTAAAATTCACTTTCTCCTAAAGGCAATTTGTTCATGCTGTAAGCTTCACTTATTCTATATTAACAAATATCAGCTGCATAATAAAGTCCAAGTTTGGCTTTTATTTTCAACTGAATGCTCATCATCTCCAGCAACATCCCCATTTTCCTCCTGTTTGCTGCTCTTTTCCATGTCTCTTGTTGATCCACTTAGGCTTCAGCCTAACTGCATACAGTAGATCCATCAAAAGGGCTCTCCTATTTCTGTTTGTAAAGGAAACTGAAGACCTGAGGCACTGTAATTCATTTTAATTCATGTTAATGTACAGAAGGCAATGAAACTGGCACAGTAATAGGGCATCACTTTAACACATGGGGAGCTTTGCTGCCACTGGCTTCAAATGAGGATTCTTTTCCTTTCGGTAGCCTTGTGTTCACAGCACTTCTAACTTCAATATTCTACAGTTTGCTTTACTGCTCACAGAAAAGTCCAGGTTTCGTGTTCCCTGAGATCTCTCTGGTTTAGCATTTTTATATCCCAAGAAATAGGTACAAATATTAGCTATGGAACAACATTGTTTTGTCTCTGATCAGAATGTTAAAAGAAAATTTCCAGTAGAAACACTGTGGTGGTCTCCCTTAAAGCACATTACAGGAAAGCTGTGTTTTCAGGGCTAAGGAAAAAGAAAATCTTCTTGCTACATGTCTTGGTTTTCAGCATAATATACTAAAGATTAAAAGTAACACCATTCAAAATTTAGCTGCTTTGACAACACTGTTGATGACACATCTCTACTTGCTTTGGTGATATTCTTAGAAAGTTAGAGATGTTGCCAATTTGCCTAATTTCTTATATACCAGGGCAAAAATTAAGGACTCCTTTAACCTCGTCTGTCTTTGCAAAGCTACATCAATTCACACTGACTGAATTTGACTTACAACTCAGTACTGCTCTCTCATATAGCTCTCAGATTTCTGAACAGATTGTCTTAAAAATATTTTCAAAATTTCATTACGTTTCTGGGCCTTATTATTCTTCACATCTTATCTGTGCTGTATCACTTGGATATTATCAAGAAGAATTAGATTCCAACAGCTTTACATTAATGTAACATCACAAAATGTTCCCAGAATTGGTGTTGCTGACCCTATTCTCCAGGTAAAATCAAATGAGAATTGCATAGCAGAGAGGAATTAAGCTTGCAATCTCAGTGCAACAAAAAAATAAATCATATTCCCTTTGTTTTTCTGACTCTGAGATGTGTGTACAAGTAGTCTTTTGGAGCAGATCCCTCAGAAAACCATTCTCCAATCCTCCAGCGCACAAGGTCTGAAAAATAACATGGCTAAATATGTGCTCTTGTTTTTCTTCACTCCCACTCTAGTACCACACAAAACTTTTTCTTTCCAGCAGCATAAAAGTGAGTACATCTTTTTTTGTCATATATGGAATTTTTAGCATAGTTTTAAATAATTAAGTGAGCAGAAAGGGGATTATTACATGGCCTGTTCATTATTGCCAGTTTTGAACTTGCTCTTCCTTGTCTGAATATCCTCCATACATGTGCCTGAAGTAAGTGCAAGAAACCACAGAAGGAAAAAATTGGTTCCTTTTCAGATCTCTAGTCTATCCTCTGCTATACTGTCATTTTGTAACACTTAAAAGAAAAAAAAGAAAATGTATTTTAAAAGTAAAAGGAGATGTTGTCTGCTGTTGGAAAGCAAGAAGCACCCATGTGGTCAAACTAATCAATATTCATTTATGAAAAGCTCGCTAATACAACGAGAAGACTTGTTTGCCACATGAAGAAAATGACAGACACAAAGCTTTCAAAGCAGTCTTATTAAAGCCCCAGAATGCCTCATACAATCAGAGGGAAAAGGACAGCAAGAGGCTTAAAACCAGAAAAAGGTGAGTGGATTATAGATAACACTGACAACTTGAAGGTTATCAGTATTTCCAAAAGAAAATTCCTCATCTCACTTCATTTAGTGCCACCCATGACCAAAAACCAGAAGAAATAAACCAAACTCTACACTAAGCTTTCATTCTCCCTCCCTCACCTTCCCTTTTTACAAACGCAGAACTCAAGGAAGCCAAAGCAGTAACTGGGACTGACTCCTGAGCCTGAGGCAAACACCCCTGAGGCAGGGATTTGTTCCTTGGGGAGGATGCCCTGGCTCAGCAGAGTGCCAGCCCGGGCCCAGCCAAGCTGGCACCTCTGTTTGTGCCCCTGCAGAAGCTGAGCTGCCACTGCAGCTGGGGTGGGAGCCATGGGACCCTTCTGACCCGTCTGGTGGGCACTGCAGGACTCAGCAGCACACCAGCCTGAGCACTGAGCTGAACCCAGCAGAATTCAACTCATTTGACCATGGGCCTGAGTCTCTGTGTCAGCCCTGCTCCTGCTGTCCCCACCTGGCAGGGGGCTTTGCACAACTGAGGCACTATGACAGATCTCAGAACTGCCTGTCAAACCCTATGGCTGCTCTGACACCAGTCTCAGTGGCCAAAGGTCACACTCAAATACATACAGAGAGATAAATCTCTGGGCATTTACACATCACTTAAGCAGCACAAAGCACTTTTACAAACAGGAATTGTGCCCATGCTACAGAGTTGTGAATTTACAAACAGAATCCATTTGCCCTGTGTGTGGATACACTGGGAAGAGTGAGTTCTACAAAATCCTTATGACAATACGGAAGTCAAGAATGAATTCAGAGCATAATTTAGCCACAAAAACATTCCAAGATCACAGTAATTGCATTTACTTGAAACAGCTGCTCTCAAGCTCCTCAGCTTGGAATTAAAAACTGATAATAAGAAATTATCATGAAACTCAGAAAGGAAAATTCTCATGGTTTAGAGTAATTTTATGTTATTAGGGTAATTTTAAGACTCATTTGTTGCCTACAACATATTCTTGAGCAGTATTATTCCACATATTTTGTAATTTGAAAATATTGGAAGATAGCAACTTTCCTTAGCCTCCTATTTCATCAGCAGCATCTCCTTCTGTAGTTCAGATATTTGTGCTGCAGGTCCTCCAAAACAAAACAATGCACATGACCAAAGGACATGTATCTAACCATACCTCAGCTCCCCATATTTCTGTCTCCAGCTGACTGCTGCTAAGGAATGAAACATCAGACCTTGTAACGAGAACTCCAAAGTTGTTTTCAAACTCAGGGTTACCTCTGCAGGGTTTTTTTCATCCTCACAGCAAGTGTCTTATTCTGTCTGCATGTGGGCATTCAGTGCTTTTACTGACATAAAGCAATTAGGACATATTTATACAACCAACAGGAGGTAATCGCCTTTAATTTTTTGAAAGGGAAGGACAGGGATAACAGGTGAGGAAAGAAGTGAATACTAACCTTGTCAATACTTTTTTTTTTTTCCCCAACGCAATGAAAAAAACATTCTTTCAGAAAAATATGGTGTTGAGCCAACAAATATAGCATTTGCATAGTAAGTCCCAGCAGGCTGCACACTACAGAGTAAATTACTATTGGGAAATACTCCATATAGATGATAATTTTTCTGGATACTCTCTACAGAACAACTCAAGAGTAGAGATGGATAAAAATTGTCATTATTCATAGAAATTACATATACATCTTCACAGATTAAAAGAAACACAAGGAAATAAATGACAAAAATGTGTGTATTATTTAAAAAAACATATGTTTATATTAATATAATCTAATATCTGTACATTTCAACAATTGTTCAATATATGTATTAAAATTATATGTAAACATTTAGAGATACATAATATATAGGTGTATTATAAAATATAAATAAAATCTGTGTGTAACATGACAGAAATTGATGTGAAATTGCAGTGCAACAAACAGTTGTTTTCGAGGCAAGAGCAAAGGCTGAATATGGAAATCAATAATCTTTGTCAAAACAATAAGGAGAGGCTTATGGAGTAGAGCTGTGGCTCCATGTATTAACTCAGACATTCTGCTGTTAGTGTCCAACAACACTGAAAACAAGGACTGACTTGTTTTCCTCAGCCCTGTCAAAGACTGGCTGTATTTTACCAAACCCCACTGTAAACCTTTGGGAAACATGCTTACAGCACCTCTTTTAGCAGCTCAAAGTCTGAGACAGTCAGCTTTTTAGCAAGTCAAAAGGATTACACAGTAATTCATCAGAATATCTAATAAATAAAAAAGATGTTAAAACCCCCCCACACACACATCCCTTCTTTAAGCCTCCAATGTGAATTTACAAATATTTTTCCTAATATTTATCACAAAACATCATCACCCTCAAGCTCGAAGTACAGATTCAGTCACCACATGATAAAACTGTTCAGGAGTCCAGATGGAGTTTTCTATTCCATTTTCTCCCTGAGCAGTATCTTGACAGTAGGTACTGCCTAGCATGGCCAGTTTAATTCTCGTGAGAATCTCATTCAACTCCAAAGACTTCTGAATGACTTCTGAGAAAATCTTTTATGCATGTAAATTTCAAGGATCAGTTTGAACACAGCTCCAAATTTAGACTCATCATATCTAGGAAGACTATCATCTCTGAAACTGTGGAAGGAAGAAAAAAGACCCTGTCACCCTTCCCACCGCCCTCTCAAATATCCAACAAACCCAACATGACATTTTCTATCAATCCCCTCTTTCCTCAGAAGCTGAAAAACCACCAGTCATAATACAATAAGGGGGTTTACCACTAGTCTTCAAATGCAGACGATCAAGCTTTTGGGAGCTCTCTAATCTTTAGTTGAGAGTCAAATATTATTTGAGTTAAAAAATAAGCTGATTTTCATCTTACTAATTACTTACCAGAAATTTTGTCCAAAACCTAATGCCACTGGATGTGCACTAAAATTTTTATAAAAGTTGAATAGGTCAATTTCTTTCTTTTTTCTTGGTTTGTACTGAAATTTTCATGTTCTGGAACTGAAAAGAGTTAAATAGTAATGTTGGGCAAGAAAAACACTACCTGTTCTGCACAAGTTCCTTTTTTCCTCTAACTTCAAAGTCCACCATGTAATATTTCCAAATAAATACAGTAAGAAGAATCCAACATCATAACTCCTACTCCTTTCCAGATTTTGAAAACTAAAAAATGGCCTGATCACTTAATTTTTTTTTTTTAAATTACACACGTCGAAGTCTATAAAATACAAAAGAGCACAGATTTTAAGGATTGTCTTTGTAAAACTATTTTTTTTTCTTTTTGTCTCTTATTAAATATCTTTATCTAGCACAAAACTCAAATAATTTGTATAATATATGCTACTGGTTTTCACTCCCATTGAGATTTTGGTCTCATCAACCAATTCCTCTGTTCTAATATCCAGTGCAGGTCTGGGAGGACTTCTTTTGATCATAGTTTTGTTTTGAAACATGGTGTAATTATGGCTTCCAATGAACTTGGTTGTGCCTTCACTCCATAATACATCTTAAATAAAGTTATAGAAGAACACATAGAATTTCCAGCTCTTTACCTATGCCACTGCTCTACTGCTTTTCCAAACAACACAATGGTGAAAGAATGCAGCAGTAGGGTAGCTAAAGAAAGTGAGGGATGGGAGGCCTTCCCTCACTCCTAAGTCTGTATGAGACCCTGTGATAGGTAAGACCCCTCCACCCTTTCTCGCAGCCACCCTGTGTTCACAGGAAATGCTTTCAGACAAAAGCGTACTGGAGGGGACTGTGCTTTTCCAGGCCAGCTTGGCCCTATCCACATGGAGCTTCTGCAAACAGCAACAACCAAGTTGCTCCAACAGTCAATCACATTCCTTTGGCTTTCTCCCCAAATCCCAGCCTGTTCCGCTTGGAAACGACTACACCCCTGGCTACAACTGAGCCTTTTATCCTTCTTTTCCAGGTGACACTGCCACTACTGTAAAGCAGGGCAGACCCAAACAGAAAAAGCAGACTGAACAATTCCAGCCCTAGTGTGTTAGGCACACATTTCAGACTGCAGCAAAACCCATGAGCTGTCAGTGCTCACTGTTCTGGATCGAGCTGCAAGGCTTAGCCAGGAATTGGGTTAGAGTTATATAAACCCTAATTCAGAAAGGATTTCAGCTCATCGTCTGGTTCAGCTAACACAATTATGGAAGCAGCTTTGTCAATACACCAAAAAGATTTATTCTTCACAAAAGTTCCTGTTGTGTTTACAGTCAGAAGGGAATTAGGACAGAGACAAGCAATGCCCACTGTGTAGGCAAAGTTTCCAAAGGAGACAAGCAATGGGGAGGAGTTTGGGTTCATGCTGACACACCACAGATGGTGAGGAAGTGAACCCTCCCAAGCTCACAATGGGGAGAAGAAAAAGCACACGCTGCTTCCCCAAGAGATGTCAGCAATTGCTCTGTTGACTGAAATGAAGGGGTTATGATATATAACTTCGTGAAGTTTTTAGTTAAAACTGCTATAGAATTCTGCAATAACTGGGCAGTCACCTTAAACCACAGAAGTATTTCAAGCAACTGATTGATTAAAAAAGCATGAAGAACAAAGAACCCCTGTGATATCCTCACCTTGCATTGGTTTGCATGTCTCAGGAGCATGCAACAAAGCAAAGGCATCTGAGGAAAAGCTCTGGACTCTGACATTATGATCTGCTGGCCAGCTCACCTTCTTTAACATCCACATATCTACTACCCCACAGAAAAGTTGTCTCATCACCACTGAGTGGGAGAAGGATCGAACTCAACTTTAGCACATATTACTTGACTTTGTATGACAAAACTCACCATCTCAAGTTTTCCATCTCTCACTTGTTTAAGATCCTTTTTATTCCAGAAGCTGGATTATGCCTGTCCTGAGTTACACAAACAAGAGAATAGGCAAGAGCTTTGGATAAACCTTAGGTGAGATATAGTGTCAAACCAAATAACTTTGATACTCAATATATATAAATATTCAAATCCATAATTCTGTTCTCTCACGTACAGGTTGTTTAGAAGCTATTTTGACTAGGAGAAGGAGAACTTGTACTGTTTTATGGAAATGTGAAATTGACTCATGCACACAGGGTTTGCTTGATGGAAGAGATGCCTGGAGCAGAATTTTGTTAAGTAGATTCTGTTAAAATAATTATACCTGAAAATATAATTTATATCAATTCAAACTGAATCAAGATTCAAATATCTCCAACCTTTGGCACATCTGAAACACACAGCATTGCTATTTCTAGATACTTCCAAATGCTGCTGGTGCTCTACACATTTTCACACACCTGTGGAAGACACAGGAATTATTAACTAACACAGAGCGCTGGTCAGGACAGGAGCTGCTCACAGCAGTTTACCTTCGAGTTTCACGTGTTACATTCCAATAACTGGCAGGCATTTAAAACAACCTAGCATTCCTCTCATTTGGGGGTGGGATGTGCTGCAGGAACACATTCACTCTTACAAAATGCATCAACACATTCAGGATGGGGCTCTTGAGGATTCTTTCTCAAAATGTAAAAGACACTTCTTTTTTTAACTGTAGGTGAATCAATATTCACATAGTAGACTTTGCAATTATAAATAAACTCTCTCACTCTTCAATACTGGTCATAACACAGCTCCTGATGACCACAAAAAGATTTGTCTGTAGCATGCAGCAAAATCCTGTTTAGTTATTACATCTTTCCTGCTCTTTTCCAACCAGAACCAGATTTAACAGACTTCTGAGCAGCCAGAAGACTTGAAAGGTCTGAATGGCAGCGTGAAAACACAGAACTGAAAGAAGAGGCAGCAGCTAACCAGAGTAATGGCACACCAGTGAGACCCTTCAGGATATTACATAAGAATTTAGCATTCTGTCTTGAAACAAGCCAAAATTGTACAGGTGGGGATTTCAGGCAGAGAGATCAAGGACTTTAAAATCTATGGCAGACTTTAAGAGTCCATGGCAGAACACACATGCAAACGTGAACACAGTCTTTCTGTCATCTCTTGAACCAATCTTTGGGATTCTGTTTTTGGATCTTTGAAATTCTTCAGTGGAAAGGGGGAGAAAACGGGAATTGCCTGGATACCTCTGAGAAAAACAGAATGACATGTAACAAGAAAAAGTACACATTACTTTGAGCCTTAGAAGAATATGGATTTAACTCAGAGGAAAGAAGGGAGAGGGTTCCTAGACGCTGTAATGAAATGCTACACTAACTGAACTGCAAAGCCATGCAAATCGGTTTCTGTTCACACCAAATCACACTAAGTGTGCATTTCACCATGGGATGAAGTTCAGATGCTTAATCTACAAAGCAATGCCATTTTTTGAAATTATGTCTGTACATTGTCTACTCAATTTTAACACATTTTCACCACCTTGAAAGGTAGCACAAAAGGAGAGTAACACCTTGAAAAACTAATGTGCTCAAAACATATTAGTAAAATATCTTCAGAGAGGAACAAAGCTTTGCCTGCATTTTAATTTCAATATTCCTCTATGACCTGTGGTTTCAGCCACATAGACATATTCCAGCTATAAGATGCAGCTTATTAGTAGCAAACTATTCCAGTGCTAAAAAGGATAATAAAAGAAATCTGTTAGTAGTAAGTAACCATGAGAGAATAGTTGGTAAGAAAAAACACCAATCTTCAGATTAAAAAGATGAGAAACTAAACTCTTTTTTCAGAAATTAAGAAAAAATGTTTCTCAGAATGCCACAATGTTGAAGGAAGTTTTGGGATACCAGGATTTCTGGTGGAAGAAGCTTTACAAATAAGTGGGAGATGATAACTGAACTATGGATGATGGAGTTCTGGGGCATTGTAGCCATTTAGTAAGCTACCATAAGTCAGGTTTTTTTCCCTTGATGTAGTGCAGCCTTTAGGATCAAGCTACTTGAATTTACTCTCAGAAATGTTAGCCTCAGTGCTTACTGGTGTCACAGCTATTTTGAAATAGGGATCAGCAGTGCCCAGAGAGAACACCACTGCAGAATAAATACCTGCCAGCTAAACTGACAGCTCTTCAAAGAGGCCTCTGGACACCAATCCCACAAGAGACAACAGCACGTGAGTTAAGCTGGAGGTTCACAAATTGACCAAGTGAAGAGCTACCTCTCTCAGCCTGAAGGCTCACTGTTATCAAGGTTCAGGAAAGCAAATTATATACAACCAAATTCCTGCAGTTTGCAAGTCATTTTTCATGTAAACTCAGTAAGAATCTCCAAATCATGTCCTAAATTTAATTAATGCACGCATCTTGTCAGCCATACCAGTGTACAAACAGCAGTCAGGATACAGGCACCACAATACTATTGCTAGATCAGCAGCCTCCACAATCACCATGGCTTTCCAAAGCCAAACAGGGATAAAAAGTGAAGTGGTGTCACTTGGTTGATCCCAGTGGTGTGACATTACAGCCAAGCTAAGCAGTGACGAGTATGAATTTCCTGTATCAATCTCAAAATACACGAGCCTGTGGCTCTACAGAGAAGTGGATAACCCAAATTAATAACCTTTAAGCAGTACTGAGTAAATTGGTGCAAAACGGTCACATTCCCATGCAGTGAATCCAACTGTTCTGAACTTTCCCTTAGCATTTTTAATTAAATAAATAGTGACATAAAATTAAAAAACAAAACAAAACAAACCCAAGTTTGAACTAAATGAGCAAGTCGTCCATATAATCATAACATGGAAGTGACAGGATTAGGGTAGCACTCCCTACCCTCTAATCCTCTTTGTTAATCAGTTCCTTCACCACAGCTACAATGAGGCTCCACTTCTTCAATCAACTCTTTTCTGAGACACCACTCACTGTCTACTTAAATATTTAACCAAAGCTATTAAGTTTTACAAAGGTAAAAGGGTTAGAGGGCAGCAGAGAAGTCAGCTGCAAGGTCCTGGGGCAAAATTCAAGTATTCCAGAAATTACTACCGAAGTAAGATGAATGTACAAAGCAATAATGTCTTTAAGCCAAATAAATGCCATTTTTTGTATCTTTTGAAATAAACCAAGCTTTTAAATAATGTACTGCCTCTTCTGTTTCTTCATTATTCCCTCATATCATTTATATTGTAAAAAAACCATTAGATTGAGCCCAGCCTAACACTGCGAAGTCCACAACTAAACCATGCCTCTATGGATGCAAAGAGATGTAAATCCAGTCAGTGCAGTGATACTGGACCTGGGACACTGTAAAGAGGTGCAAGACAGGAAACAAAGGATTTCTTAATATGGAAACAAGCAAGAGACAATGCAGAGCAGATATGGAATTTCTCAGGAAAGATGTTTAAAAAAACCAGAAGAGTTTTCTTGGGTTCCTCTAGGACACAGACATTTAAATGCAGAAAAATGGATGATGATGATGATAATAACCAAAAAGAAAGAGTGAGCTGCCTGAAACCCTTCCTTCCTTCTGGCCATCAGCCCAGCAGGTGGCAAAAGAAATTCCTCGTCATGCATCAGGAATTCTAACCAACGTGGTCATGAAACAAGGGGCAGCAGTGTTTTGTCACTCTGCTTGTGAAGCCAAGTGCAATCCTGTTTCTGATTTTATTTAATCTAGCAACTTAAAAAAGCATGACTGGAAAAGTCCAGAGGCTTCCTTGTTATTACTACCCACCCATAGTGACAGGAAATGACCTGGAACACCACCCAAATAGGACTAAACAGGGCTCCCCTGAGAATGTGCAACTGCCTTATATAACCAAAGCAGAAGCTGAATATTTAGGCTCACTCCATTATCCTGAGGTACTCTAGCACATGTACAGTGGTTCACACATCCACCCCTTAATGAAAATAAATGCCAAAGCATGGTTCTTTTTTGGGGAGATAGAGAGCAGCTCATCCAGCTGTTTAAACATACCTATGGTACATGATGGTTAACTTCCTTTTGCTTTCTCATCTTCTGCTCTGCAGGCTTGTTGATTCTGGTATGTCAGGACTCAAAAGAAATGCTGGATAATGTGGGCAAAATACACAGCTGTTTTAGAAACCTGAGGTAATTTCATTAATAACAGCTTACATTTATTTATAAAAGTATATATGCAGAACAAAGTCCTAAATAGAAAAACAAATGTTGCTGTGCTGTTACTGGCTACTTCCTTTGGCTTGGTTACAGCAGTCAAAAATCTCCACTGTAAGGGTGTAACACCACCAACTACAAAAACCCTACACAGCAAAAACATTCTGTGCTTCTAATAGGTTGCTATGGAAATATTTTTCTTTTTTTAATATTGAAGCAGCTTCACACACTCAAGCAGAAGATTGGTTGCTCAGACGTTAGTTCGGGAAGCTTCCTCCACTTACAGGATGGTAATAGGCTGAAACCCTAATTTTAAAAAATCCCCCCAAACCCTCTTATAAGTTAATATAAACAAATACAAGTCTAAATCGACAACTCGGAAAATAAAGCAGGCAAAGACGTAAGTTACATCCCAGAAAAAAATGGAATTTCATCAGTCAGAGAAGTTCTGCAGTTTGGTAGGAATCTATGAAGTTCATAAAAAAGAATTTCTCAGCTCAGTGCAAAATGTGCATTTCAAGGCTCGGCTCTCAAGAAAAAAATGGAAAATCAGATAACTCACCTTGGCATAAATAATTTCTTTGACTGAGAGTACTTCAGCAATGCTCAGGTACATGCGGAAGATTTAGAAAGCAATAGCAAAACAAGCCCACTTCAGCACAATTGTGGTTTCACAACACAGCATAGCTCAAAGGTAGAGGGATGTGACAGCAATTAAATGTATCAACCCAGAGAGCAGAGAATCAGATTCAATTTGCAGCACTTTTACAGACACCCTCAGGCACACATCTGCCCCCATCCATCTTCGCTCCCCCTCAGAAAAACTGCAGTGAACAGCACCTTCCCATTCCAGGGGAAGGCTGTGAGGATAAACACACTGCAAACATGTGAGGCACCCAGACATTGTAGCAGTGGGAGCAAACACATCCTCCACGCTGGCAGAAGAGTCAGTGCTGAGCTTGTGTGCACACAGCTCCTTTCCTTCCTACACCTCTAATAGCTGAACAATACTGTGACTCAAAACTAAGGCACAATTCCACATTGTCCAAGTTTCCAGCATCACCTGAATTCATCTGGAAAGTTTTACTACAGAGGAATATAACCCAAACTCACAGACATGTACTCCTGAGAGAACCAGATGTTTGCCATGTTCCTCTGCCAGCACTTGCTACCCCCACAGAGCCCGGGTTTCTCAGCACTGGAGACATCCTCTCTTCCCCCATCCCTGCTGAAGACAGAGTGACTTCCACAGCAGTCAGGGACCATTACTACTTCAGCTACTGCCTCCAAATCTGCCCTTCCAGAACACAGCCCTGTCTCCTTTCAGCCAACCTGAACATGGTAGAGCAGGCACAGCTGCACTTGCTGCTGACAGATGTCAAGAAAGCTTATCACCCAGAAGTGGCATGAATCTTCCTGTATTTTCCCTTCAGTCAGTCTGCAAGCCTACGGGAGTCCATATTTAATACCTGTTAAAGGCTTTCTAGGAGTTACCCAACAGACACAAGATCAAAATCCTTTTCAAGGATCCTGTCTTACCTAGTAGTAAAAGATATTTTGCTTTGATGACTCTTTCCCACCCTAAATTTACTTTCACTGGTGGTGTGGAATGATTATATAATGGAAAAATACCAAGATTTCAATGGGAAACAAAAAACCAACCCAGAAAAAACACCCCACTCATATACTTACGGAACTTATGGACATTTTCAAAGCCACTCACAGATATCTGATGATACAGCTGCTATGAAGCCTACTACATTAAACACCTTTTGCACCTACCTTTTCTCATTAGAAATGGAAAACCTGCACTAAGAGAACAACTGCATCAAATTTCAACACAGATTAACAAAAGAAGGTAATAGTTCTAGACAAGTCAAATATTGATTATTTTTCAAATTACTGCAGACACATGCAAGATTTAAATTTGCTTGTGAAGAGATATCAGAGGCAATATATTGATGATTCCCTAACAGCTAGCACATTTCAAATCAAAACACTAGAAAAATACAAATGTGATGTCCTAATTACATAGAGCAGGAATCCCTGAAACCAAAGGACTTTGCAAATGAAAATGCAAATAGGTGCACGAGAGCAGAAGGGAGATCAGGCAGGGCTGCTCTTTGGGACCTCTGGAACTCTGGTCTACCCCAGCTCCTGCCCTCCTCTGAGCTCTTAATTCAGGCCAGCGCTTGCAAAAGTTTGAATGTGACTGTCAGAGGAGCTGCCCATCAGTATGAATGTCACTGCTACAATCAAAAATCCCCAAAAGTCAGAACTCAAAACTCAACTTGCCTCAAAGAACTCCACAACTAAACCACAACAACCTGAAACATGCTTCACCACAGGAACAACTGCAAGAGCTGTTACAGGTCTGATTTATAAACAGTATTGTTCCACACCTTTTTTTTTTCCTAATTATCACTTTCCTACAAGGTACTTAAAAGTTTTTCTTGCTAATAACTAGCAAACCCAGAAGTGAGTGGCAGAATTGGCATGTCTAAGATCTGACGCAGCACTTGTTGAACTACACAGAAGAATTTTTTTCATTCTTGAATAAAAATCCTTGATGACTGAAATTCAATGTAAGTTAGAAA
The DNA here is from genome assembly GCA_013398275.1 of Promerops cafer. Taxonomy (NCBI): domain Eukaryota; kingdom Metazoa; phylum Chordata; class Aves; order Passeriformes; family Nectariniidae; genus Promerops; species Promerops cafer. The sequence goes on along the minus strand of VZSE01002202.1, from coordinate 91,731 downwards.
CTTTTAAAAAGTAATTTAAGCAGAGTACAGAGATCATGCAGCAGAAGAACCCGTGCATGAGACTATTCAGCATTTTCAAATTCTCTTTTTAAAGCTCCAATGTATTAATTTGTAAGGAACAGAAGACTTGGTGATTTAACAAGCATTATGCCCTCCAAAGAAGGTACATCTCTACCAGAGCTGGCTGAAAAAATGAAGAGCCTTAAATAAATTGCAATTACATGAAATGAACCACTAGGTCTTCTCAACTTTGTCATTTTCCCTCAAGATCTAATATCTCAAAGACAGGCCTGAAAAAAATGGTACGGTACACATTTTTGACAAATAACACTGAATTAACATGTCCTTTAGCCATCTGTATCTTGAAATTGATTAGTGGTTAAATACAAACTAAATACATCTTCCTAGCACTGGCAAACTCCAAAACATGCTCTCTTGTAGCAAACCAAGACCAGACAAAGGGATCACTTTTAATTGGAGACATCACTGCTTTAAAATTTTGTTGCAGGCCTCTGTGCTAATTCCTACAGAAGATTTTGTCATAAAAATTTCCATATCTCTCAGGGGCAAAACCTGCAGTTGCTTTATGACCAACAAAAAAAAAACAAATCCCAAAAGTAAGAGTCTTGCAAGTTAAATTTCTTTCAGATACTGAGCAGCTTTCTCATCTAAGCTGTCTCTTTCTACCTTTCAAATAACGGGGTTGGTACTAATAACTATACATGGTTCACAGAGTAATTGTTTTTTTGGTAAACACTGTTTATACTCACAAATATAATTTGTTTTTACCCCAGACCGACTGTTAGGCTGAAATAGTATTTTTCACTGAATAAATATTCTAATAAATTCGAATGAAGAATGACTGAAATGTTTGACTCTACAGCTGTCAGCAGCTCCTGGCTGCAGTACAAAACTCAGCAGCTACTGGCACTGCAGAACAAAAGTTTGTCTAGTCCTAATTCTTTAATTGTCCTTATTTTAGAAATATTATTCTGGCTGAATTAAGGGAAATTTTAAAACAAAATAATGTTTCATATAAAAATTTTGGAGAGCAGATGCAGTAAGAGTGATGTGCTATGCTTCTGTTCGCTGTAGCTTTTTTATGAATTGCCACTGCAGATCCGTCCCCTAAGATCAGGAGGATGCTCCATTTTCCAGCCTCTTTCGCTGAGATTCAGAGTTTACTTTTGATACAGTAAGATTTGAAGCTGGACTACAGCTGACAAAGATCTCCCACTGAGAGATGGATTAGTCCTGGAGGTTTGAATCATGACTACACAAAGCAGGAAGTGGAGCCTTCACTCCCTCTACTCCAGAGCTGCATCAGGGACAGACTTTCACATCCCAGATCCACTTCCCCACCAGGCTGGGCTGCTTCCAGAAAGGTCCCACCTGATGCCTTCACGATGGAAAATATATCCCTTACACCTATACCTTATATTTTGAATAACAAGTTTCAGCATTCACAGTGAAATTTAGAACGATTCCATGGACTAATGTTGTACAATATAGACAACTTAATTTTTTAATTTCCCCCTTCAATTTACTCCATGGTTCCCAGTTGAAACAAAATTATTTGCTAATAATTTAAATTTAAGAGAGTTTCACTCTATTGCTTGCAGAGTAGGGTTATGTGAAATTACAGATTTTATGTGGTGGTGACCAGATACAAGAGAATTTGTAAGGAGACTGAGAGGAAGTGGAATGTTCAGTGATATATCCAGAAGTAGATATTTAAACTTAGGGAATTCCAAACCGAAGATCTACTGTACAATTCTCTTTTCCCCCCTGTTAATTATTCAGAGATGCTAGACAGGACCACATAATGTCAGCCTTAATTTACATGTGACTTACATGGACTTATGCTCCCAAACGCAATGTATGCATATGACAGGAAGGGATCCTCAACTCAAACTTTATACTACCTTGTATTTCTTACTTCTACTTTACAAGTCAAATCCCTTAACTTACATTTAATCTGCAATTATTTCTTTTAAGTGTTCACTGCTTAATAAATTCAAGATCATTCTGTTTTGAATGTTCATAAATAAAATATTCATGTAGTTTCTACAACAGGAAGCATTTTTTAGGTTTAGTGCTGTACAACGTCCCAGTTATACAAACAGGTACTCATATTTATAAACAATTTCCTTACACTTCATGAAAAGTGACTGCTTTAAAACTACAAATTAAAAAATCAGTCATTGGGGATGACAGCGATATTTTAATTTTAAGACTTGCAAGACTCTAAGAAGACCATGCACAAAGACAGGAAAATGCAAAGTTCAAAGAAAACTGTCATTGCTATGTCCTGGCTGTTTCTAAAGAGCCTGGAGCCTTGGATATAATCTAGATATTGCAGCATGTAGAGATTTAACTGATTTGCACTCTAACAATACGAAATACTGGCAGACACTAACTGTGGACATTTGTTTTATTACAAGCAAGATTAGGACCCAGGCTTTATTTTTGAGCAGACAGTCTTAGCTGCCAGAAGAAAAGTGCCAATTCAGTTAGTAAGAATAGTGGTGACATTTTGCACCCAAATTTCCTTTAAAAAAAAAAAAAAGTAGTCATACCATTCTTCCCCTTGGCTTCATTTATAATCAATACCATAAAAATATTCATACCCCTAGGCTTTGAATTATTTCCTTAGAAAAGCCACATCCTCCGCAAGCCCATTCTGCAAATGGGAAGGATTTGATTTTACATTTTGCCAAAACTGTGGCATCAAAATAAACCTGATTTTCTCAGCTCATACCTTCTTGCAGGTGCAAGCAGGTTGCTTGTTTAATTAAGTGAGGGGTCTGGAAAGGGCAGGGATTTTGAGCTAGCATTGCTTTGACTTTGTCCATAGGGGAATTCATTACATTTGAACATCAGGAGGAAACTCAGAATTTGTACTTGTTTTTCAGGTGTTGCTGGGATAAAAATTTCAAGGGCTTATCATCCATGAATATCTCCAGGCACTGACAGGACTTACCAGAAGGGTGAAGAACAAAAGCAGGAAGAAAAGTGCAGAAGACATTAATCTACAGAAAACCCCACGAGACAAGGTCAGTACATCAGTCACTGTCTGTCTGAGATGAGAAATTCAATAAAGTCAGAGCCCTGTAAATCTCCTGATGCATCTTGGTAACGTCTTTCATTTCAATAATAACTTTTATGGCTGGTGGAAAGTAAAACACCTTGTGATAAGCAGGTCTTGGAAAGTCCCAAACAACTGCAGTTGCCAGCCTCAAAAAAACCAAAAATAGCTGTTGCGTTGAAACATCTACCAAAATTTGGCAATTCAATACCATTTCCCTAGAAAAGCCCCAACTGTGCAGATTAACTTTTTAACACAAGCTGTTTACTTGTATCACAATACTCTCAGGAGTGCCTGTCACATTTTGGGACAATTTTATTCTGTCATGTATGGCCACATAGGAGAAGAGTAGCTATTCCTCCTTAATTTCATATGCAAAGGCATAATATATTTCTGGACAAAAACCTCTTACTACCACTTTCTTCCACCCAGAGCTCAGAAAGTGCCTGTGCTGCTCCAGCCCCCCACCAAACCAAGAAATTCTACAAATGCTCCTAATCAGAAGTAGAATTTAAACAATGTAGTTCACTCCTAACCATCATGACTGATCTGATGGTACTAAGAGTTTGGAACACCATCAACTGAACTAATTCTGTACTGAAGAAAAAAAATGTCGAAGGCTGCAAACTCACAAAAACTTTAGACTGAACTTTTGACAGCAATCACTGCTCTGCGGCCACATACAAAAAGCTCATAGAAGAGTCTTAAAATTAATTTGAATTAAATAGTTTTGTGATGTCCATAAATTAAATATTCTTATCAGATAAAGAATGACTCCTATGACCAGAAAAAACTCCTTTATGAGATAACATACCATATGCTGTTTCACACACAGTTTAAGCACCCTAATTAGTATCTAACATATAATGAGCAGCAACTGCTTAACTTTGTATCCAACCACGGTTAAGTGGACAGAACCAACCAGCTTTAATTTGCCTGATGCTTCAAATTATGTGTCCATTTAACTTCAAGATGCGCAATGTGCACAAATCTTCTGCTTGTTTGCCTTTTTTTTCTTTGCCTTGAATCTTCCCTTTTTATGCCAAGCCATTCTAGAAGTAAAAAAATATACTGAATAAAATTAATTTGACACACAAAAAACTTTAAAAGGTATCCTCAGGGAAATAAGAAGAAAAATATGAAAGGTAAATATTTAATAAAAAAGCACTGAGGTGAAACCTGCATGACCTTCAGACTCTGTCCTGTCATAAACACATCAAAACCTGTAGTGTGACATTGCCAAGGCAGGTAACAAGTTGTGACAACCCGTTGGCAACTATGCATAGCATTATGCTATTCTAAAGCACAGGGCTATTTATATTCATCTTGTCATTACCCAGTCCAGCTCATTAGGTGTTTTGTCTGCAGATGAAGAACACATATATACCCACGGAATTGCATTAAACCCAGGCTTCCTAAATGGCAACCTACCACTGTAATTACCAGAACTGCCAGCACTGGACTGCACTGATTTTAATGAGTATTTAAACCCAGCTGAGAGAACCCCAAACTGGCTGTGAAGGGGCTGGTACAGCACTGGGCAAGGCTGGATGGGCAGGGGCAGAAATGGCCCTGGCAGCCTGACCAGGGTGGGTCTGGTTACACCAGGCACAGAGCAGCACAGCACAGCCTCTTGTACGAAATACACTGAGTATAGTGTGTCCTCAGCTATGGAGACTGAAATTTATTTTTCACTTGATCTCAACAGAGCTGGAGACTATTTAAAGAATTTTAAACAATGCTATCATAGCTGCTTCTAGTTCATCTTTGTTTTGTAGAGGTTTATCTCCCCTAAAAACCAATATGCACATCCAAACGCTGGCATATGGCACTGACTTGGAGAACAGATGCCCCTTTGGATCTCCAGTGGGTAAGGGATGACACACAAAATATTAAAATGACCTTAAGAGATTTTCAGGTTACCTGTGAAACAGTTCATACTTTAACTTTTTTTTTCAAATCTTGGACTTTATCTGAAGTCTTTAAAAATCAAAACATTCCATAATCTTTACATTACAAATTCCTTCTAACTGGCAGCATTTGAAAGTATCTTTTTGCTTCCATTTTTATTTTCCCTGCCTTCACTTTTTAATGAAATTAAGAAATCCTTCAGTGTTTGTGAAAGACACCAGATCAGTGGCTCCAGAGAACCAAGTCTAATTAAATTGTTTTCAGAGTGTGTGGCTTCCTTTTCCTGTTATATAAAAAGAGGCTGGCAACCACCCAAGTTGCACCGAGGGTACACTAACAGCCAACATCCACTTCCCACTGAAGCCAAGGGTCTCAATCCCTTGTGCTTTCCATTTTCACTTTTACCACACTATCAGAGGAGGTAATTTCCTCACCAGGAGAAATTATGCCCTTGGTTTGGGAAGTGCTCTTCAGCTCCAAGCCACAAAGTGCAGCAGATCCTGCAGTACCACAGGCAAAACCCTTCCTGTTCTTGCAACTTCCACAATAAAGAACAAAACACAACAAATCCTTCCTGTCCATGACTGCTTCTTTATAATACTGGGATTTTTTTTAAGATAAGCTGTAACCCAACTGCAAGCTTGTAACAGAGTAAGCTGAGGTGACCCTGGCACTACTGTAATACTTCAGGATAAAGAGGAAAAAAGAAAAGAAGTCAGAACTTGTGCCTTACACGATGTGTTATCTCTGTGATGCTGCACTGAAATCTGCACAAAAGAACCCAGTCTCATTTTCCCAGTCCCCAGTTGAAGCAGCAGCCTAAACGAAAAGCTAGAACTGAAGCACTGCTATAAATTGGTTTTTAGTACTCATAATGGCTTGTCACTCAAAATTCCCAAATGGCAGCAGAAATAATTTCCTGAGTTTGTATATATAAATTAATATCTCCAGCCTCCTGCCTTATCAGTCTCTGACTGAGATTCTGAAGCATTGCTACAATTGTGCACAATACATCCTAAGTCTACTGTTTTATTTAAATGAGCCTGAGTATCCCAAGTAAAAGGCTCAATGCAACGAAGATTTAACTACCAGTGAAATAGGGGATTATTGTAGATGGAACCAGAACAAAGAGCCAGTATGTCAATGTATTTTATGTATATATTCACAAATACAACAGACAATTATATTGGTGCAAAAATACTGAAATAAACATCTTGGGACTGCATTTATTTTAACCTCATATATGGCTGATACAGCCAACCTAAAAGGGCTACAGTACCTCATAAGAGCTAATGTCTAACATGACACACAACAAAATATTGGTTTAGCAGATAAGAAAAAAAAGGGTTTTTTTGCTTGCTAAAAGACATAGCTTAGAACTGGCCAACCTCACTCACATAATTAACTCTACTGATTTCAAGAGATTTAGACTGACAAACCTTTAAAGTGGGGCTGATCTCATCTGACTGTTAACACTTACAGGGTGGATATCTGCATGGGGGTGAGTCAGCTTAAGCTCCTTTAACATCCGGGATCTGCATGTGGGTTATTAAGCTTCAGTCCCTCTACTGTTTGTGGAGAAAAGCAGGTGCTTCCACGGAGAAATGAAATGTTCTAGACTGGGCTGAATAGAGCCTCTTCCTTTACAGGGAGCCTTGACACAAACTTTCCATCAGCTAAATCCCATTCTCTATTATGGTCACAATAGGGAAAGGAAGTGAAAACCAGACTGCTGCTCAAGGTTTACAGCAAAACAATTAAATAAAGTCCTTTTTCATTATGAACAAAGGCATCTCTGAGCAGGAAGAAAGGTAAGCAGAGCGCACACTAGACCTATGAACATCTTTATTGAAAGTATACACTTCATGCATGCTCCTGCCCTTCGTCATTCTGCAGAAGAAACACTATTCCTGCTTCAGAAGAGTTCCTGTAAAGCACTGATTTAAAATAAGCAATTTTTAAATTATCATGCAAGATAGTGAAGCAAAATATTCAAATGTTAGTGAGGCATGAAGTCACCCCAAGTGTCAATCAAAATGATATCAAAATTAATTTGAAACAGCTAAGAATACACTTCCTTTAAAAATTGAGCTCTTGTTTTTTCTTTTTTTTTGTTTCTTTGAAAACAGTAGATGATTTTTTTATCATTTGTATGACTTTTCCCCATATTCTAAGCTTCCATGCAAAATCAAATCATTTAGCATAGCATTCAGCAGAATTGCACAAGGAATTAGCAAGAGACCCAAGTATATTTAATTGTCACTGCAGTATTATTACAAAACTTGGCTCTAAGGCAGGTTTCAGGCTCACAGAAACTTCCAGGAAGAAATGTAAGAGACTACAGAGGAACAGGAGACCCTCTGCAACACTGAGACTTCCTTGTCCTCCCTCTTTCTGGACACACCATAAGATACAGAAATTAAGATAATCACTCAGTTTAATTGCTGATGATCTTAATTCGACACTTGCCTGCAACAGCAAATCCTCATGAACCTTATGCGCACAAGTAATAAAGGGGGAAATGTCAAATGCATGTCATGCCCAGAACACTACTCTGTGCACTGTTCCCCAGCTACAAACAATGACCCTGCCACACGCATTCGAAGCAGAAGTTCAATTCAGAAGTCAACTCCAGGCTAAGCATACCTTTTAAAATAAATCCTGCCCTTTGTCAAGTCAAAGAGAGCAGACTCTTGGCCAAGTCTGTGCATTTGGTGCGGGTTTATTTTTTCCCTTAAGTTGTGATCAACTGAAAAACCTCAGGCAAAATGCTAAAATAACAGTAAAACTATTGAATCAGTAAATGTACTAGGAAGAAAGCAAGCTTCTGGTATATGTTTTTCTCTGTTTTGTTGTACAAATTTTGTTGTACATTTGTATGGGTGTTTTGTTTCCCCCTTCTTCCTCTCAGCTGCACAAGTAAATAAAGATATAGAAAAGCTGGACTGAAATTCTCTCTCAAGATGTTTATTTCATAAAAATGTTTTTCAAAGTTTACCTTGGACTTTTTTTGCAAGGGAATAATCGCATTTTTCCTAAGGTGAATAACTAACATTTGCCCTCTCCATCTTAACTGGCACACAGGGATAAGCTGAACTCATCAATTTGACTGCCATAATACATTTTAATGTTCTGCACACACATTTTCTTACTCTTATCTGAGGAAAAAAAAAAAAACCAACTTGTAAGAAGAAAATACTACATGTTCATAACAATCTGGAATATAGAGAATAAAACACTTGGGCTTTTCTGTACTCACAAAGACTCAACAGCAACTGCTCCAACCATAGTTTTCAAAAATTGGTCAAGGAATAGGCTACAGATTGGTCTGGAAAAACAATAGGGTCAGGGTGGAATTAATTTCTATCAAAATACATAGTGAAGCAGATTATCCCAATATCACTCATGCTGACTGTGGCCTTACAGACCAAGCCAGTAGGATTGCAGAGTCATTAGGATTAAGAAAAGAGTAAAGTACTGTACAATTCAAATAACATAATATTTTGTCTGGAAAACTTCCAGCTCCAAGACAAGGAAAAAAAATAATTAAGTAACTTTTAGAAGCCAGTTGGGAGGTTAATCTAAGGCAGCATATATTCTCAAGATCAGAAAAATCAAACACGCAAATCTTGGAGGCTTCTATTCTAAAGAGTCATTATGGGAAGAGGAAATAGATGTACAAAATGTGCATTTTCATTAATTAAACTCCTGTCTCAGGAGCCTTTTTATTAAAATTTCTGATCACCTATAACTCAGTGAAACTTAGGGGTAGGCAACTTGCCTTGGAATCCTTTTTCTGACCTGTACAGAAGCACTTCTGGAGTAAACCTGCAGAACAAAGAGCTAGCCCCCGTGAATTTTTTTGTACCTTAAGGCATGCAATAAAGTCAGCTGAAGAATCAATAGCTTGAAACATGCCATTAGAAGGAAAGTGTTTACGGCACTGAGGCCATTAGCACAAGCTTAATGAAATTAAGATATTAGCAGAGTAAATGGCAACCCAGCTCTTCTTATAGGTTGTACTGCAGCTCTGAGTAAACACCAGCTTAGTCAGGCAAAGGCCCAAAGGCAAGGGTTTCAGGGCTTTCAGTGGCAGAGGAAGGAAGGGAAGAGGTTTTGCTTTTAAACACACATTAGAAACTGGAGATTCCTGGAGAGAGATGTATTACAATAAACAGAGCTTCTAGGTTGAAAAACCAATCAATAACATACATTAAGATCAGATATTCCTTAAAAACTGGCAAATGTGGAGTTTCAGAGGTTTTGTGTTCATACATAAGAATTTCTATTTATATCCTTCATATATGTCAGTACTCTATCAAATTAATCCTAAACTCAAGAATTTCTAAACTGTAGTTCCTTACAGTGTTGTGTTTAAAGCCTGTAATAATTCACAAAATATTCCTAGTTACCTAGCAGAACTGTCTTTATTTTCTTCTACAGAAAGATTTAAGTGATTACATTGGTTTGAAGGCTGTGGTTCGGTTTTGTTGAGGGTTTTTTGTAATCTTTGTTTAAAAAATTTTATGAAAGTGAAATTTTAAAAGAAAAACAATTGCCTTCTGTCAATAAGTTGCTAGGCAGTTCTTACGAAGGCATGAATTAAAGTGGTTTTTTTCTGTGAAAGTATCAGCTCATCATAATGGACAGGAATTCTTGTTCAGGTATACTACTACTACAGTTCTTAATGGTTTTGTTGCCTCTACGGTAAATTTTCAGACTTCATTTGGGGAAGTTCTCCTAACAAGGAATAAAACTGCTACGGCACTATATTACATTACAGAAAACCACAGAAAATACATGCTTTACAAAGCAACCATGCTGTAGTCATCAAATGAAGTAAGTAAGATTTTTTTACAAGTTTCCATCATTGTCAAGACAATTCATAACTTCACAAAAGCCTGCTAGCTGAAATTTTGCCAAATACAAAGTACAGAGCTGACAGCACCAACAACTAACGGACTATCAGAATTTCCCTTGCTAGGCCAAACTGCACAATTTTTTTTTTCTTCCTGAACTGGACATGGTAACCCCACAAATGTGCCTGCTCTGCCACCTTGAAACAGCACACAATTTGAAAAAGGGGGGTTGAAACTACATCTGCACCATAAAAATCTGTTCCCAAAAAGAAACACAGAGCCTTCCTTGCACATCTTTATTTCTTCTTTACCAATGTAAAAGTATAAGGTAGTATTCCCTGTGCAGTGTTAAACAAGAAAAGGAATTGCATCCAAACTAGTGACAGAAACAAACACCACGAGGGTCCCAGTGCCAACATGTACAAAATTGTCACAAGGTCAGCTGGCATTTTACCAAAGCAGTTTGCATATAAATTGAGCCTAAACAAGAGGAGGTAAGTATGTCCTCTGACAAAGAAGATTTCCAAAAACAGCAAAATAATTTCCATTATGGAAAAAAAATGCACTTATTAAAAATTTAACATTTATCTTCCTGCTGCAAACATTCTTTTAGCCATTCTGTTTATTGCAGAGGGCCCCACAGAGTGTCAAGTTTCTGTGCTTTGTTTCAGAAAAATATTCATACACAGGCTGATTACAATATATCCCAAAAACAATTTGCCATGTAAATATAATGACTGATTGAATTTGACAAGCCTCCTTCTAGAACAGTAAACAATGAAGCTTTTGTTTAGGGACATTAATCAGCTCAGCAAGCTCAATGTGTCACCTGTGCCAGAATGGAAGAAAAATCATCCCCACCTCCTGGTAGAACAGCCACCAGTAATATCCAAAGGAGGCAGGATCATTCACTGAAAGAATTACTCTGGATCCCAGCTGTTCCAACAGGCAGGTTTCCACCAGACACTCATCTTTCCTGCTACTGATGATCCCATTAGCAATAATGATCCTGCTCCAATGGCTGTGGGGGTCCAAACGGAAATCCAGGAGAGCTTTCTGCAAACTGAGAACTGCAAATCCAGATAGATGTTATAATTCCCTACAGACTAGTTCAGGGGCCTGTCTGCACCTTAATACAGCATGAAGACAGTGCTCACTACACTGAGAGTATCTTATGTCTCAGAAATCTGACTTTAGTTTAAGAATAATTAGAAAACACAGATGTCAGGGATACCACACCAAAATTCTTAACTGCAGCTTAGCCATCAGTAGATCTTACTGACATTCTTACCTCCTGCTGCTCAGTGGCAAAGGACTTTACTGACGATTTGTTTTAAAGTTCAGGTTCCTGTAGAAGGGCAAATGATTATGTAAAAATCAACTGGCTAACTGAAGTGATGAAGTCAGTGCTCTGAAGGATGCAAAAACGCCACCCTCTGCTGTAAAATGCTAATTTCTTATAGGAGGATACCACACATGCTGAGCAAACAGGAAAAATCTTCAGACAGTGACAGAAATTATCCTCCTCAAACATGGAAAACTTTATCTGTCCAATTGTAATGGTGTATGTTTTGACATTGCCAAGCTTGTAATAAATAAGCCCAAAACATGTAAAAAGCTGAGCCCTTCCCACTGACTGAGGCTCCCAAGCTCTGCAAGTGCCCATGTGCAACCTGGCAGTTTTGCATCTAGTTTTTACTTACTCTTACATTCTCTGATCCTTACATACGGGACAGTTGGCTCCTGAAATTAAGACTGGAGTGGTGAAGACCCATCTTGGTATTTCACTGTCCATTCCCAGAGATGCTGAATTCCAACAGCCCCTCTTATTTCCTACTTACAGCCTCTGTGAGCCCATGTGATCCCATCAAGCTGAGCAAATGGACAGTCAGATCAGATGATCTGCACAGTATCTGGAAATAGCAAAGCACACTCTCTGTCTCATTTACTAATACTGCTGCTAATTTTTCTGTGTCCCAGTTTCTTGTTCATCTGCAATCAGAATTCAGTTTAGCTGATGGAAAAGGAAATATGCTGCAGCACAGACAAGGATTAGGCAGTCATCTTAGCAGAATGAACAGTCCCATTTCTGCTCAGAAATTCTTCCCAAAAGCTTAGACAGTACCTAGGACATGATTAAATAAATCAGGTCACTGAGCACATGAGCAGACAATGCCAGTTTTCCTTTGGACTTAGTTCTGGGGTTAATGCAAGTGCTTTTGAAAATTTTGCAATGTTCAGGAAGTTTCTGGGAGCAGGTGAGTGTTCTTTCCCATGCACGTTGTCTGACAGTGAATATTAATCAATGCAGCTTTTCAACTGGCACAAGAGAATACCTAGAGTGTCTCCCTCTGTTAGCTGGAGGAGACTTATATTGGTATAGTTATTTCCAAGATTTTTAACCTCTGATTATTTGACTGCTAGGTTCCAAAGTTACTAGGAATGTAGACAGATTGCTTTCTTAATAATTCAGATTCAGAAATAAAAAAAAAAACCAACCCATAAAGCTTATGAGATAGTCCAGTAGGTATCTGATTCCTCTTTTTAATGCCAACATTACTGGTAATAATTTTAAGCAATTACATAATAACTAAAATGTATTGTATGAATTCCTCAGAATTTCTGTCAGCTGGTGTTTTACCTCCAGTTCCCTGTGGGAAAATTCTGATGGATGCCTCAAGCAATTTAATGTTTTTTCTTGGAAAGGTAATACACACTAAAGGAGATTAAGCAGTGGAGGCTTCGACGTAACTTACAGAAAAAAAATTCAAAACATATCTAAGAGACCTATAGAAATGGGACTTACAAGTTTTTCAAAAACGTTTTACTGAAATTCTGCTCCTCTGACAGCTGTGTGTTTTGTCATGATTTCTAATTTGAAGGGTTTTACTCACACTAATGATTTGACTGCACTTTTTGTGTCAGATAAGAGGCAGTGCCTAAAACATGTCAGGGCAATCAAAAGCCAATTTAAAATGTATATATCAACAAACAAAGTCATTCAAGAAGTTGCCCACCCTGAATAACTGGAAAAAACTTGCATTCAGACCCTGGAGCCTTTCTCACAATTCTCTATGGGGCTCCAGGGCTGAGGCAGTCAAAGAATGGCATTCTTGAGGAAGTAGAAAGCAAGCATGTTAGCCAACTGGCTGCTTCCACATTTCTAGAAAACGAGTTATAAAAAGAACATAAGGAGACTAACCTTACCTTCTTTTAGTGGCTTTTTAGTGAAGTGGACCAAGTTGCTAGAGAAAAATGAATTTTCATTCCCCCTTATGCTATTTTACATTATAAGTACCCACTGAATTTTGGCTACTTACAGAGTTTAGCGAAGACCTTTTTAGCAGTCGTTTAGTTTTCAAAAATCTCTGTCAAAGAGACAGGCAACATGGGAGCCCCTGCACATTTGTAACAGACATCCCATGGCCTAACTTACCTTTTCCTAACTACTTTTATCTGCAAATTCCCAAAGTTCACCAAGTGAAAACTCCTAACTTATTACAACACAGGTGCACACGGTTTAAATAATAAGGGTAATGGGGGCTCCTAGAAAACAAAAGATATTAATTAACTAAGAGGAAAAAAAATGGAAAGGGGAAAAGTGGTAAAGGGGAAAAAGTCATCATGCTCTTCACTGGGCCTCAAGCACATTTTGCCACATGGCATTGCTGCAGTGGTTTAAACTATTTAAATTTTCAACCAAGTTCTAATGGTTTGACTGCAACCTCCTTTGTATCTCTAGTCAATCCATTTTAGTTCACATTTTGGTTTTGGAGCTGCAAAGGCAAGCTAAAACAAAAACATTTCTAGAAATGAGATGACTTGAAAACATATCCTGCTCAGTGCCGGGAAAAGGAATGTGGCCAAAACACTGTGCTCAGGTATCAATAACAATAGTTACCTGTAGGAAAATGATGTTTGTCCACTTAAGTGGGGTGCAAGACTTCCCCTTAAAATACTGGAACTGAAAGATAGGAAATGTAAATGTGTAAATTCCTTCAGTTGGGGCCTTCTACTCCCAGTGTTATTCCTGCTGTCTGAGGTGACTTCATAAAACTGCATTTTTATTTTTATTTTTTTAATCTAAAAGACAGAGCTACCCATTCTGATGAAATAAACGGGACTTCTTGAGTTAATTTTAATAGCAGTGAAAAGGTCTTGTTTTGAATTGGCCCTTCTAGTTAAATTGCTTGAATAAATCCTTCTTGTTGGATCATAATTGAATGAGCATGGGGAATTTTGACAGTTCCAGGTGTCAAGAAGTTGGGAGAAAATAACATCTGTTCTCATCAAATAGCAGAAAGGCAAATTCAAAGTCACTCAATAAATGTGTAGCATAAATATTGAACAGAAAGCAAAATAGATACATTAAAAATATTTTTAAGTAAAATTACACTTTTTTCTTAGCTGAATGTAGCAAAGCTGAACTGCTACATCCTACATTGTTGTTTTATCATTTTTTTCCTGTCATCCCTCTCACTGTCACAAATTGCCATTGTGGCTAAACCCCTTCCGTTCTCTTGCACCACATTCACAGTGAAAACAGCCAGACAGTGCCATGGCACTGACACACAAGAACAGCCTGGCTGCCTGGCTGCTAGCTCAGCAAAAGTCTTAAAAATAGGCAGCAGAGAACACATTGGTTAATATTTGCCATTGCCTGGAATTTGACACAGTATTTTATGTCACTCCTATAATAATTATGTTATCTTCTATGCTAGTGAATACTTGGATTGTTCTTTCCCGTGTTCATCTTCATGCTTCAGACCCAGGGCTTACATGGTGATAAGAAAAAAGCAACTCCACAGATGTGAGGCAAGGAAGAACCCCCCCTCTATGAACCCAGCGTGGCCTGTAGGTAGTCCAGGGCAGAATTCTGGGGCAGCAGAGGGGACAGAGAGAGCGAGTCCCTGCTTTTCATACTGCTCTGCACAGATCATTCTGCTCCCTCCCCAGCCCCACAGTGCCTCACATTTATGAACTACTGCAGCACGGCCACAACAGCAATTTATGTGAGTCCAACAGAGATGAGATTTTAGAGCAAGGACTTAGAGTGCAATCACACTGACTGAGAACTCAATACAGTGGGTCTCTGTTACATTCTTCCTGAGGGAAGAATGTAGTCTAAAAAAATAATTTAATATCTATCAGTATCTTAAGATTTTTAAGGTAAGGAAAAAATCTTATGACAGAACAGTCACTCCCAGGACTTCCTTGTTCTTACGTTCAAATAAAAAACTTGTATCTTTTTTTAGTAACAGAAAGGGTGTAAATGCACAGTGGCTTCAGAGATGACTACTACCTAAAATTGGTCTTAACTGGACAGTTAGAAATGATAATCCAATTGCTGGAGAAGCAAATATCCAGAATTACTGAATTTTACACACCGAGCATTGAATAACTCTTTCTCTCTGTTTCTTCTTTCCCTAAGACAGATAAAGAAATTTTTTAAGGAAGTTACATGGCATTCTTACCTGGCAAAACCAGCCACAAAAGCCAGGTTAAATGCACAAGGTTTTTGTCTTAAGCTGCCAAGAAACATTCCCTGTGGCTGACCCAACACTTCAAACAATCTGAGAGTTCTTGTTCCTGTAAGCATTCTGTTCTGAACTTCAGGACAGCCACTCACAGCCCAAAAGCTGCTCACACAAGGATCTTTGTAAAAAACAGTCACGAGAAAGTCACTGGTGAGTAGAACTCAGCATAATCCAAAAAAAATCACTCTCCATGATCACTCCAGTTTTGTATTTACCACCTCATTATTTTAGCAAAACTTGGGGCTTGGGGATTACTCTGTAACCTACACTTAACCCATGGATTTAGTGACTGCAGTCAGGGTTTTATTTCCCTGCTGACAGGCACACAGAGGGTGCTTTGGGCTGAGTGGCTGCTTTTCCATCAATCCCTGGAAAAGGGATACAGGTGGTGAACACACAGCCACGTGGGACAGTGTTTGTAATTACACTTTTGCACCATATCTCCTCATACCTCTCTGCTTTTTTGGCACAGACATCATCTCTCTCCCCATAGTGTGAAGACACCAGGTATTGCAACCTTTTGCCAGACTATAACAGAAGCTTTTGTCTTCCTCATTATCTCAGAACACAAATAGAAATGGTCTTTGAAATATATTTAGACAAAACCTTTTTTTACATGTTAAATTTCAGGAATATTGCCAACTCACTTTTAGCAGATGGTTTGCTATTTAATGTCTCTAGGCAAGCAGAAAAGCTTTAAGCAATAGAATCAAAAGAAATGTTGAGAAATTACAAGCCATTTTACAAAATCAAAGGCATTTCCTACATATTGTCAAGCAGACAAAAATACTGCATTTCCTTTTAAGTGTTTTCAAGTCTCCAGGTTTCCTCATAACAAGGAATTTTATTCTGTCATAAATTTAGAAATTCTTCAAGAGCAGCTTAATTAAGAAAAACAAATACAGGGCTGAGCAATTAAAAACCTACCCTCAAGAGCTGGCAGTTCCCATATAAAAAGCTTTACCTTTGCTTACTTCTTCGAACAAGGAATCATTGGTGTGGCTCCCCATTCACTCTGGGGCCCAGTATTCCACCTGCATCGGCAGATATCCAGGAAAAGAGACAAAATGGGCAAGGATCAGCTTAGCCACCAGCTATCACTCAGTTACTGCAGAGAGAACTGACAGTTGTCTGAAAACCTGATTCCAGCACTCTTCAGGCAATACTTCCATCCTCTGCACTTCCAGGCTGAAGGAGCCTGCTCCTGCTGCTGCCACACTGAGATATTTTGAAAACACACTCCCATGTATTCTAACCAAGCTCTTGCTTTGGTGCTTGCATTACCATTTACAAACTCTTCCATGTAAGCCCCTGTCAGGCAATGGCGGAGCCCCTTCCTACCTTCCAGACAAGACAAATGGATCCTTAGCTTAACCATATTTTTAGAAAGCAATATCATATAAAAATATTTTAGATATTTAATATTTCCGTATTCATGCAAATATTTCATATTTGCATGCAAAATTTTGTCTCAGTACTTAAATTAGGGTAATAGAATCAGCACCGTGAAGGTGCTTTATACAAATTTTATGTATTTTTATGTAAGAAAGACATAAGCTGTGCTGAAAACTCATGTGTGTTGATAGAATTGCACTTATAGGAAGTATAACAATGAACCAGTGAGATTTAAATGTTCCTACTCCAAAAGCATTCCTGATACAATGGCAGCAAGTGGAAATAATGTGTATCCAAACATAAGTTTTCTGTTGTCATTTTGTAACAGCTTTTTCTGGTCTTGCTGGTTTTAGTGCCTAAATTCACCAGTCTTCTTGGCATTGTGTACAAGTTTACACATCCCTTTGGAACTTGTGTTTGGGTTTTTCTGTTGCTGGTTTGTTTGGTTTATGTCTAACAGTTTTACATTAATTTTAAACTTGTACAGCTTTACAGCCACGTGAAAACATTAGCTAAACAGAAGCTTGAAACACCTCAGTCTGTTACATCTAAGTTTAATGATATCATAATCCTTTATGGATGACATCATGTTGTAAAGTCACAGAGTTCTAACTCTGAAAAAGCAGGATCAAAACAACACATAATTATAATATTGGAGATCAACAGCATTGCAAGTTTGGTTCCAGGCCCAGTATTTTGCTTACGATAGTCTGGCTGTATGCCAAAAAATATTTCTGACTTCATTAAAGGTGCTACACATGTTTTGTAAGACCCATATAAACTAAATCAAATAGATTTAAGTCTTCAATTTTTGAATGCTAGATTTGGGGTTAATTAACAAGCAAATATTTGTAGCAATCTACTAGATGTGAAATTGGTTTTGAGAGCAACAGGAAAGGAAAAGGCTTTCAGAAGAGAATCAAAAATGGTGTATCACTTCTTTCCACTCCATGGAAACTCACTAGCACCAATTTCACCAGTTTCAATAAAACCAGTGGAGAATCCAGAGTTTCCACTCAATAACTGCAATTTCAACTTAAATAAATAAAGATCAACTTTAAAAGGATAAAACATTCAGGTATTCTTGTGCAGCCTGTATCTTTTGCTGTACTTTTCTCCTCCTTGACCCTCCTTGTCCTCCAAACTGTTAAATGTGAAGTGAACACATCTTATAATCAGAAATGCCACAGAAATTACAGCATACTACTCCCACACCCTTCACTTGAGAAACTTAAAATATTCCTGTTAGCACAAGCAGAAGAGAGAAAGGCTGGCATAATATGTTCATTCCACATACAGCTGGTAAAATTATAAATACCTCAGAGAAAGACATACACAGAATAAAGTTATTTTAAAAATTATTCTGTGCTCAGTTCTGCAAGCCCTTTTTATTCAGTGCACAGAGAAATCCCAGAAGATGTTTTCTCCAACCATAATTTCAATGCAATGATAATCCTGTAATGGATGAGTACAGACTCACTGAGTCTGCAGTGCTTGAAAAATTCATCTGACAAGTTTTACTTTTACCTCCAGCATGCCAAATCTTCTTGCAAAGCCTCTGGCAAGTGATGACTTGACACAAAAAGAAAAGCTTCAAAGCAATTTGAATCCACCATGAAAGCAGGGACAGGTAATTCTCTGCATTAGTTGGATGATTCATGAAAGAGATCTTTAGCTAGATTCAGATTACATATGAGCAAGTAACACAGTATAAAAATCTGTATTGTCTCCCTAAAAGGAATACTGGAATGATCATTTATCTATGAAGAAAAAAAACCACAGAAATACTATCTTTTTCTTACACTCTTCAGGAAGCTGCTTATAGAAATCCTATTTTCTCAGAGATCACCTGTGACAGCTCTAATAATAGGAAAATTCAAACATTCACATTTAAAATATGGGGCTTGATTTAGGAGATAGGAAATGTCAAAACCAAAACTGCAACAGGATTTCCACATCCCGACTGACATTACTAACACAAGGCCACTGAGCTCCTGAATTTTCAGCATACAAGCAGAGATTTAGACAATTGTGTGGTATTTAAGATGTGCTAATTAAAACGTGCATGTTGGGAGAGCTAGCTAATCTCATACTTCAGGGTTCATGTCAGCCTCAAATTTGTGTCACTTGGACAACAGATGTGGCTACTGCAGCACACCTCAACATCTGGCTACTGCAGGATTCACACACTCCCTGGGCTCTTCCTGGGGGGAGAAGGGACCTTGTGTCTGATTCTTCTGAGCAATTCCAGCAGTCAAACCTGCCACCAAGAATCTGTAAAAGTGGGGCCATAGCAGTTCTTTCTATCCCCTTCCTCCGCCCTGCTCCTGCAGACCTTATCCATAGGGATGAAGGCTCTGAGTCAGGGCTTCCACTACACCTTCATATGGCACTGATCACAGGACAGCTGGGATTCCTGCCAGCTGCCACAGTGTTGTTGTCATAGAAATAATACATTTTTAAAATCTCATGTGTTTAAAACCCAATTGAAGTAGCGAATATAGCAACAATCCCTCACAGACTTGAGAAGACACATGGGCATTTTAAAGGCAGAGCACTCCAAGGTAGCAGATTGGACCTTCCACCTTTATATTCTAAAACAGAAATCGGAATATTCTCATTTGTTAATTTTCAAAGCCAAGCAAAGGAGATGCTGGAGAACTGTAGTAACGACCATCAGGATTTCAGCTCCTAAGCATCTCTGCCTTTCCCTCAGAAAACTGAGGATATCATGTTAAAAACAGCATCTTAAGTACAAAACACCAGGTGAGCAGAGAAAAACTGTAGAGAAAACAGAAACAAAATGGTGTTTCACAGAGAACCCAAATGCATTGCACAACTGTAGAATACATTTAGGTATAGATAACAGCACCATGAAGTCAAAGCATTAAGCTTCATGTACCTGAGAATTTCAGTGTCTATGCAGAGTATCTGTCCACACTAATCCAACAGCTTGTTACTGAGCTGTTTTTCAACTTGCTAAAAGGAAGGAGCCCAAAAGTTTCTAAAGAGGCTACTGAGCTAGCACTGCAAGGCCAAGGGCAGCACAGAAAGATACTTCTAGAGATAATTAAACGGAAAATATTATAGCAGATGAATAAAAAGGGATTTGCCTCAGAGGAATGAAGTTAGCTTTCACAATATGAAGTTAGTTGTCACTTTTGCATTAGACAGAAATTAAACTTCATTAATTTTGTTAATTGTGGACCAGTAAATCACCTCTCTGCTCTGGACTCGGGGATAATCCAAAGACACCACAGAGCCCAGTCTCCAATCTCCAGGCCAAGTGTGGCTGACAATATAACCTTACAGCTGCATGTAATGAGGACAGCCATTAACCAGCTACAGAGGATTCATGTCCCATTGTGTCCCTTTCCACATTCCATGTATTAATAGCTGATAATCAAGGTCCTGGGTTGTTCCAAAGACAAGGATCTCCCATCACCCTCAGGAGGCAGCTAAGCCATCTTCACGACTGCCACTGCTGTCTCAAGATTTGAGCCCAATATTTGCTTTTTTAAATCACATGGATTTTTCTTTACACATCATGTCTTTAACATTCAGATGGATAATTGCTTATCCCACCACTCCACAGCTTATGCACACTTCCACAGTGTAACACTGATGACAAGACCTTTCTGTTCAATGCAGAATGAAAGTAAACTGCTTCTGTGTCTTGTCACCTACAAGGGAGCAATGTTAGGTGGAGACAGGCAAAAACTGCCTCATGTGATGCCATGAGAGAGCGAGAGTCCAGGACCAAGCTGATCTCACACATTACACACAATTCCCAGCAGATGTGTGTAGGTCTTGCTTTATGTTTCTTTTCAGATGTACTTACCTCTATTCTGGTCATATAGATAAAAATCACTCATTAGTACTGAAGTGGGCATAACAAGCTGGCAGGAAAGACCTCAGCTGGAACCCCTGCATAGCTGCAGGCTGTTTGTGCCAACCTGAGCAACACAGCCGAAAGTGACACCAGAGTGGCACAAATGAAGCACCGAGTGCAGAACCTGAAGCAGAACAGCTCTCTCCATCCCTGCTCAGCCCATACATCCTCTGCTCAAACACTGCATTAAAAACCCTCCTTCTTCTACAAAGGCTGTGCCATTATGCAGATGTCTCGGTTTGGGAGGAAGTGAGTTTTTTGGGAAGTTTTAGTTAAACCAATCAGTGGTCAGATTCGAATATTGACACCTGGTGTGACCACTGAAGACGTGAGTCACCTCTGAAGACACACGGGGTTAAAAGCAGAGATTTCCCAGAGTTCGCTCTCTTTCGCCCGTGGTAGCCCAGGGAGCGGCACTGTCTCTTCCCCGCCCGGCCACATGGCTGGGTGGGGGAGGGGAGCCATGGAGGCCCAGGCTGAGGTAGGCCGGAGCCCCGGAGAGAGAGAGAAGGTGGAAGGGAATGGAACCGGGCCAGCCCTGCAGGACCGAGGGGTGGAAAAGCACCGAGGTATCTTTTGTCCCCCCCCCCCAACCCCAGAAGAGAGAGCGAGGGAGCCTGTGCCGGCAGAGGAGGCGGCAGGGCAGGGGGGGTGATGCCCAGCATGTGGGAGTGC
>VZSE01002202.1:0-70171 GCA_013398275.1 Promerops cafer | reverse complement strand
AGCAGTTTCGGTCCATGGACGGTAGTGAGAGCACTGTACATGGAAGGAGCATGTCACGATGGCAGAGTTTCTCCGGGCGGTGCCATGTGTGACAAAGAAACATGGGGAGTTTCAACCCTGTTTCGTGGGGAGGACTGTGGTACAAGAGAGACTCCTCTCTCCCCTGATGGACTGAGAATTGATTACTTGAGTGTTGGTAACTTGATCAGGACTCCAAGATTTTTGTCTCACTGTGCTTTGGTGAATTTGGGTGGGAGGAGGAGGAATGGTTTAAAAGGTGTTCACTCTGTTTTCCTGTGTGTTTTTGATTTTAGTTTGTAGTTTAATAAAATTATTGTTTTTCTCTCTTTTTCTAAGTTTAAGCCTGCTCTGCTCTGTTCCTGGTCACATCTCACAGCAGTTAGTTAAAGAAAATACATTTTCATGGGGGCACTGGCATTGGGCCAGTCCTAAACCATGACAGCAGAGATAATAAATGTCAACAAAAATTATCTTTTTCAGAAAAAAAGGCAAACTTTTCTAGCTTAGCAATACAGGAATTTGTGGAGGGCATGGAAGTCACAGCTCTGCTCCTAATTAATTAATTAGGATTTATTGTTTATTGATTAATTGTTTTAACCTTCTGTTGAAGACTTCTTTCATGTGAATGACAGAAATTGTCATGATTGAAGGAAACAGGAATCCAGGTCAATTCCCTTCCCAACTAAAAAGCTATCATTCACTCTCACTCTGTGGCCAAATAAAACTTTCATTGTTTCTGTCAAAAGAAACAATCTCAAATCTGCCATGCCATTCCCATTGTATAAACCTGAAGAAACAGAGCAATCTAGATGACAATCAGGAAAATGGAAAATAAATTTTAAAAAATAAACCTCATTTAGAATTAAACAGAATCATTCAATATCCAGCAATGAAATCCAGTTACCTTAATAAGGCCTCAGTTTTCCCCACTGCATCCTAACCCCAGTGGCATAAATCCTCAGTGGAAGAAACAGCAAGAATATAATTAAAAGGGAGCTGCAGATATTAAAAGTACAAAACAGTTAATTTTAGTAATAGTAATAATATACCATCAAGGTGTAGTCAACATAAACAACAACATTAAGTCTTCAGTAGATTGTCCTTGAAATACCTTCACCTCCAGTGTTGCTTGAAAATTTACAGCAAATTAAGTCTTCCAGTTGAAATAACTATATTAAGGTTTCTTTAGTATGCTCATCCCTAAGCATGGAAGAACATGAAAGTTAAAACCCAATTAATCTGCCCTGACATGCAGCCATCTAGAAATCACAGTCTAAAGAGGAAAAAGAATGGGATTAATCCTGCCTGTCTTACATATGCAAGTAATTGCTTCCATTGCAATTAGTTGCATTGGGACAGCAGATCTCTGTGCTTGTACAGAGACAGGGAATACAGAGCCCTCTGCAGTGGAGCAAGAGCCGAGTATTCCCAAGGCTGCTTCCTGGTGCTTATTTGTTTTTCAGTAGAATAAATATGCTGCAGCAAGTGATAAACATGCCTAATTGCTTTTGAGCTTGAGGGAAATAAGCTGGGGGGATTTAGCCATTAATTATTCCCAAAAGGAAAGTACATCAGGAGTAGGAGACATGGTGGAGTGGCCATTTGAATCCTGGTGAGCTGACTTTATGGAACCCAGCTAGGGTTAGTTAGACAGGCTGCAAAAGACAGAAGACATTCTTCTTTGTGTTTGAGATCAAGAAATAAAGGGTAGATAAGAAACACGACATTTACTTACTCAAATCTTTCCCAGGCTAAAATTAAGAATGTGGGTTAACCTAGTTCCCAAGCTCAAAATATTGAGTTTCTGAGAGCAAATCATTTCACCCTAACATCTGACACAGGGACTGAATGAATCACACACTGGAGACCTCTTCCTCGCCCAGCTGACCACAGATGGTGATCAGATATCCAACTGTGGGACAGCTAGTATTAGATCAAGTAAATCCACACAGCAAATCATTCTAAGCAGCAGAAAGATAATGTAAACAACTCTTCTCTCATGAATTTTCCCAAGGACACACAGTGCCTGATATTCCACTGATAAGAACAGATGCAGCAGCTTGCAAGGATGGAGGACCAAAGTCCTAGTAGGACACAGATGTCTTGGTAAACATCCATCAACCTTAACTAAAAATTCAGCTAGTCCAGAAATGAACTGTGTGTTACAACTTCAGTTTAGATCTAGCCTATGTCTTAACTGTTTAGTAATTCTGTTTAGGTCCAAGGGGTTGGGAGGAAGAATGGGGCAAAGGCAAGGAAGCAAGTTCATGTCATAGGCTTCATGGTCTATAATCTTTTAAGATAATTCCGCAGCAAAAACATCATCTGATTAAAACCAGGAAGGCTGAAAAATACTTAAATGGCATTGTGTAATAAGACATGGATGATGTGCAGTGGTGTTTTGAGTGATATGGGTTTAATCATAGCTTAGCTTTTCAAGGAAAATTAAACTGTGAGCTATGATGGCCTAAAGTAAAGCTGCAGAAAACAACACATTTCTCCCTTTTGGCTGGAGTTTTTCACTTTGTCACTGATACAAACTAAGTATCAGATTAAGAGCCTGCCCACTTCCCTGATCTTCCAACTGCACATATGACTTAGGGCAAGTTTTTGGTGTCAGAGGCAATGCATGATGCATTATTAAGATGAAGGATATGTTATGATCTGTCTGAAGCACTCTCATATTGATTTTAATAACCTGAAAGCATCTGGGGTTTTTTGAGCCAGTTTGTGAACTCAACGGAACACAGTTTTTTTATCCCATTTAACACTTGTTAACCTCAACCCTCTAAAGCATACTTTCTGGGAATAATGCTCAGTGCTACTACACAGTCCATGTGCCACACACCTCTGTCAGGCATGAAAAGGGCTGCATTTTGCATCAAGCTACCCATCTGGTCCTTTACTCAGTTTCTTTCATACACATAAACACAATTAATCTTGAAAAAGACACCATCCTGTTTGCAAACTCCAGAGGAGGTGGGAACTAAAAGTTTCTCTCAGTGGGCTGCCTGCTAGCATGGAGCATATGCCTCCTACTGAAGATCTGGGCTGGGCAGGAGGAGAATCTCCTTGGTACTGGTTGGGGAGCATTCAGATGTAATTAACACCACAGTCCCACAACACAGTGCCACAGAAAATCCTGCAGGTAGCCATCACTGCAAAAAGGTAAAGTTATCTGACCAAAAACCATCTTGTGAGCTGTGTCTGGCCACAAGCCAGGAACTCAGGATTCCCAGGTTTCAGTCAGCTCAAATTTCAGCATCAAGCTTTAGCTCCACAAGATTCTTCTTTCTGTGGCCTGGGATTTCCCTGTCCATACTGTTCGTTCCAAACACAAGGCATACCAGCTTTGATTCCCTCTGAACCTCTCTTATCTGGAAATCTCTTTTCAGTCTGATACTTTTCTTGCCCTGAAAATGTCTTTTTTAAAAACACATACTTTAATAAAGGTTTTATATGAAGGCATGTCTTTTTTCTTCTCATTTCCAGGACACTTGATAAAATATTACAAGATTGCAATTTATATGCTAAAGGAATTCCCAGATGGCATCTAATCAAACAATCAGAAAGCAAATTAAAATGAAATGTTAGTGCAACCCTATGTGTAAAATGCAGGCAGCTGAAGTTCTCTGGCATTTGCAGGATATCCTATGGAATGTAATTCTATTACCTGTGCCAATTTCATGCCTGTTCAGCATTGCAGAACATCTGAGCTGTTGAGACCTCTGTCCAACACAAAAAAGAAGTGGTCATAGGAAAGGTTTAATAGCAAACTACAGATAACCCTTATAACTATGTCTAGAACCATTACAGCAGCTGGTTTACTCAATTTCTGGCAACAACTCTCAAACACATTTCTTAAAGCTGACCTTCAAGTTCAAATCAAACCCAGTCAAGCTTGGGATATTTCTTTCAATAACTTCAGTGAGTTTTGCACCATGACCCAGAATTCACAGCATCTCACAGTTCTAAGCAAAGTCTGATTAAAGTAACACCCTATTCTGCAGGATCTGCCACAGGAATTCTTGTGAGAACCCCAGTTATAATTATTTGGCAAATGAAAGTATATAAAATCCACTTTGAGCTAAGGATCTGTGATTTTTATTTTATTCATTTATTTATCTTAATGACTAAGTAGTTTCAATAAGGCATGAGAAGCTTGTAAAGCTTTTTTTTAATCCCCTAATATTTTAGTACTTATCACTAAACTGTTCACATAGTTAATTTTGAAAGACTCTCTTCAACTTCAAAAGAAGCATTATTTGAGGAAAAAAACATCTGGTTTGCCTTATGGATAGTCATTAAAAAAAAAAAAAAAAAAAGAAAGCTTATGCTCTAATCCACACTATACTCTCCCCTGATTTAAGTGAACCTTTTTTCTACTACTCTAAGAACTAGTGACTGAAGGCACCAGTATGGTTAGTTTCCTTGAAAACAGTCATTAGTTTCCTTGAAAACAGTTGTTAGCATCCTTGAAAATAAACAAGGCTATTTGAGTTTCACACCAACAAACCTGAAGGAGTTATGCTCCAGCCTCACAAGGGAAGTCAATTAACGTTGTGTATCTCACTCTTAGCCAGAGCCTTTTGAAAAATCCCTTCCTTCATATATGCTTCCACAGTGCACTCCACTGGCACACAGACAAGAATACATTTCCTTTTAAAAATCCATTTCAGGAATCAAGAAAAACTTAAGGATTGCATGATACAACTTAAAACTTGAAGAAGCTGCTATAAGCCATTCTCCAGGAAAGAAAAGGGGAAAAAGATTATCAAAAGCAGCATTTTACTCCTTTGAGCAAGATGACGAGACTATCTGAGAAATGAGTGCATATACAAAATGAATGATGATACACCATATTTAGAAAGATACTAATACAAGTCAAAGCAAAGTAGCTGGGCTTTAATAGCACTACAAAGTTATGTGTATTGACAAGCAGGGAAGCCCAACTCATACGGGATTACCCACCCTGCTTGCTCCATTTGCTTCATATTCCCAGAAGACCAGTTGGTCAAAGGTGCCTGGAAGTGAGCAAGATTTTTTGCACTGGTGATAGGTATCCCTCACCACATGGTCTACTCATCTTTTTCAGATTTAGGAGAGACTAGAACTGGGGTGTGAGCATTTGGTGGAGGTTATGCAGAAGTAGAGAAAGATGGTTTTGTACAGGTTCTTGTACAGATTCTGTACAGGTTCTCACCTACCCCTAAGCCTCGTTATCATCCAATTCACTTGGCAGGCTGAGAGAGTGATGGTATGATGCCACGCAGATGATGAAAATATAAAGGAAGACACTGAAGATCCCCCAGTAAAGCAAAAGTCATGTAAAATCCCAAACTCACAGGAAATAATCATATTCTCTCCCAGTGCCTCCCCACTTCAATCCTTCTCCCAGGGCACCCACTAAAAGGTGATCAAATTAAAAGGCATTACACAGAGAGAGATCGCCCCAGTTATAATCCCAAGGGTCTCCCGGCACTACAGCACTAAGGGAAAACCTTCATCATCCCAAGGAACACAGAGACTCAGCATGGATTAGCAGAGTCAGGCTTAAAGGGGGAGGAGGACAAGAATTCCACTAGCAGCAAACCATTTTGAAAATTATCAAACAAAAATTTAAAAAAAAAAAAAAAAAAAGACGAAAACAGCAAGATGGGAAGCGGGTCTTGGCTCTGAGCTCTCCCCGCGTACCCCTACTTGGGGAAGGCACAGGCAGGCAGGGAGCTGAGGTTCGTTCCAGCCCAAGGCCGAGTCCTCCGGGTGGAGGCTCCTGCAGGGCCCCCCGGCTCCGCCGCTCCCCGGCCGGGCTCCGGGAGGGCTCCCCCGGCGATCCCGCACGCTCCGCGCAGCCCCGGCTCTTCCGGCCTGGCGATGGCTCCGCCGATCGCGACAGACATGACATACGCACACACAGCACACACACAGCGGGAGGGGATGGAGCTGCAGAGGGCGAGCGGCGGTCGGAGAGGGGAGAGGAGGGCGAGCAAGCGGGGGTGAGGTGGTACCTTGGATGTGCTGCTTGATGACATTTTCCAAATGGTCCAGCCTTTCTATAATCCTTAAAGTGTCCCCTTTGTCTTCCTCTAACTTTTTTTCTGAGATCGGCTCCTGCACTTTCACATAAACACTGGCAATGTAGTTGGTGACCCAGCCGACGTACAGCAGGCAGACGATATTAGTCATTCCACTCAAAATCACGCAAGTGGACACTAAAGTTTTGGTTTTCCTGGTGCACACCATCCTGAGATCCCTCCATATAGCTCCAAAAATCCTGTGATCCAGAAAACAAAAACACGCTGCGATGAAAAGAAATCCTTTCCCCCCTCTCCCCAAAACAGAGACCACTCCGAAGTCAGTAAATTTCCATGCAAAAAGTTCTCTAATCCACGGAACAAAAAATACTTGCCGCCTACCTAGAAAGAGAGGTGGGGGAGGGGAGGGCTGATAATTAGAATCTTGGCTTTGAGTACATTAAAATAGCTGAAAGTTTGCGATGGCAGTGCCGACAGCAGACAGCGAGGCGTGGCAGCCGCCCGGCTGCCCGCTGCCGTCAGGCACCGCCCCCCTCCCCGAGCATCACGGACGCCGGCAGCCCTGCGCCCGAGCGTGGCAAACTTTGCTCCCTCCGCCGCCGCTTCCCATCGCGACCGGCCGCGGCGGAGCCCCAGGGCTGGGAGCAGCCTGCAGGGGAGCGGGGCTCGCCCGGGACTGACAGCGCTCGGCTCCAATGGCAGCGGCGCTGCGCGAGGGCGCGGGGCGGGGATGCGGCGGGACCCACCTGCTCCTCGCTCCGCACCGAGCGGCGCTGGGGGCTGGCTCGGCGCCTCCCTCCCTCCCTGCCGTGCCCGGGGCTGGCTGCGAAGGATGCCCAGCCTGGAAAGGCAGAGGCGGCAGCCGCCGGTGCCGTTCGCTGTGTGGCGGGGCTGCGAGAGCCCAGAGGCGTCCATTTGCCTGAGGGGTGAAACCGGAGACGTGCCTTGGGCTCAGCGGAGCTCTCGGCTCCCAGCGACCACCCACCACTGCGATGTGTTTGGCTTTGAGCCTCTTGGCGTGCCCGCTCCCCGCCGAGGTTGGGCTGGGAGTAACGAATGGTTGCTCGCATCCACACCGGCGAGCCCCGTATCCATCCGTTCATCGCCTCCCCCACCTCCGTAGGGATACGATCTATCCGAGAGCACCCAGAATTAGCTTCAGTATCAGGGGCAGGAACTCACAATTTAGTTCAGCATACCCATGCTGCTTTCCTCTCTTCACCTCACGCTTCACATTTTTTTTGAAAACACATTAAAAAGGCAAATTCCCTCAATATGAAATCTCACGGATTTGAGAAAAGGCACATGATGAATCTTTTATTCCTATTAAATAGGGACTTTATTACTACATGACATCATTTTCTTTTGATAGTCTCAAGACAGAAATGTAACCAGCATATCCAGTATTAGAAACAATGAGGCACGTGTTAATTAACATTCTAAAATTATTTTAAATACTTATCCAATGAAAGCAAGTATATCAAATGTTGTGGATTGACTGCACTCTGTAGTCACGCTCCAGAACTGATCATGCCACCAGGGTTTGCCAGTATGCAGAAAGCCCAGCAAGGTACCAGAACTTACGACTCTCAAGCATAAACATGTGAGTTTATTCAAACCCTTCAACAGCTCCAATGTACATTGCAACATCTTAAGAGAAGTAAAAGCAGATGATTTGTCTTAGGTCTCGGGGTTGTTATTTTTAAATAAATTGCATGCAAGACCCAGTATTCAAGAGAGAAGGCAGGCAACTGTCCTGACAAAAGGCAGAATGACTTCTTCTTTTCCATCAGTTGGCACTCCATAGAAACAGTAAAAATGAGAAGTACTCAGACACATTCAGACCAGCACCAACAGAAGCTGCAGTCAACTCTGCCAATAAAGCTGAAAAAACAAACTGCCCCCTCAGTCTTCTGAGCCTCTCTGAAAACTAACTGAAATTTTGGCCAGTTTAAAAGTACTTCCCTTGTGGTAACACTAGAAGAGGCGAGCCCAAGAAAACTCCCTTGGAAATTAGAATATATAACAGAAGGTATTTGAATCAGAAAACAATATTTACATTTTAAGAAAAAATATTTTCAATAATACAGGGAAGTTTGCTGGACAAAGCAGTCAATGAAGAAGTTCAAGCTTTGTAAAAGACAAAATATATTAGAACACTTCCACACTGTAAGTCAGTTAATCCACTTGGTCTGCAATGAATGTTTGTCTACACCATCATTTATGTTCCTGTTTCCTATCTTTGTGTAACACTTCAGTGTTACAGCTTTGCTACTGGTAGCAACTGAGAGTAGGAAGTGCTATGGCTAAACCCTTTAATAACAGTTACCTAGATTTCCTTTAATCTTTGCAAACCCTGCCTGCAGTCACAAAATATGAATTCCTCAGCAATTTAGGCAGAATCCAGGACTTAGCCTGGGACTTCTCAATTTAAAGCACAACTTATCTGAAATCAGTCCAGGTAAGGGATGAATAACAAGCATTAATAAGTCATAATTTCCATGGAAATATATAAAATACTAAGCACTAACTGCTTTTATAAACAAATACAAACGGTACTTGTTATTAATGACTGTAAATACATCCATAAGTGACACAAGCATTTGGAAAAAGATGGATAATGTGTCTCACAGCCTTAATAGGTTGCTTATAACAGTAGATAATTAATTAACCTACAGTAACTATTAATAGTTCTTTAGCCTTTTGTTCCCATCAGCTGTCTGATCATGTTTAAAATATATTTTCATTTGTAACCACATTCTCCTACTGCCAAAGCTGCACTCCTAACTTGAGCCTTGATTTTACTGAAGCTACTCTTAAAACTGACTTCATAGCAAAACCTCCAGATGCCTTGATACACAAAAAAAAGCACTTGCTTTCATGCCTCTGGTAATAATATTCTAGACAGGTCTCTTTAAAAGTCTTCTTTTATGGGTTTATACAAAGTTGGAGGTATCCAAGTGTATGCCATTCAAAATTGGTTGGTTTTGTCATTTTGATTTATTGTTTAGTATTACAATCCAGATGAAACCCCTTCATGCAACGTATTACAAAAATACATAAGCAGTCCACTTTAATAATTTAATGGGAACAAAACCAGGAAAAGGAACAATAGGAGAATATAAATTCTGCCAGCCTCACATTATAGTCATGGAGAAAATTAGGTGGTAAAACCCTGAAATGTTTCTTTTTTGAACACTTAAATTATAGGGGAACACAAGGTCTATGAAATATTTTCTCTTAAATCAAAGTGGTGTTTTCTGCTTCAGGTGTTTAAGCTTGAAGCAGTACAATCTACTGTGTGGGTTATGAAAATATGTGTCTTGATTTCATCTTTGTCCTGATACTGCTGTGCTATGTCATGCTATGCAAATTATTTCACATAATTATTTCACATTTCTTAAAACAGGTATGTATTACAGGCTTTAATGCGGATTTCCCCCAACTACACTGCTTTAATAGGGCACCATTTCAAATGGTGCTAAGGAAATATTAACCTCACAATCTAGTAAATAATGCAAGACAAGTGGCAGCTGTAAAGTGACCTATAAGTAATTCAGTTAGTATTTCTTACTTATCATTACAGTTCATGGAAGCGAAATGTTTAAGAACTGTATTTTTATTGCAGCATTTTGATGCAGGTTAAAACATTTTTACATGTAAGTTGGTGCTTGAAACATCAGAACCAAAAATACTTATCCCATTTTATAAGAACAAGTTTCTTACACCTCATTAGAAATCAGTGGAAAAGCTTAACTTTTAAACTTTATTTTTACCATATTCTATTCACATTCTTAGCTGAAAGCCTATTAATTTGTGGAGATATAATCTTCATTATTATCTAGTCTGAGGAGATTTTCTTCTATTATTTCTTCCCTCTCACCCGTGATTATCACATCTTCTGTTTGAAAAGGTGATAAAAAAAATTCCAAAGGCACTCACTAAGCAACACAGCATTTTACATTGTGGAGAGAGATTACTAAATAAATTTAGGAGAGTCTGAATTACTCTGAGAAGGTAATTTTTTTGGAAGCTCTGATGTCTGAGCCTGCAGACACAAATCAAGGCCTGTACATCTCAAGCAGAGATTACCCCTTCTGCAGATGAGATCTTCCCAACAATTCAAAATATACAATTGGGGTTTTAGATCCTCAAAAGAGGCAGCTTTCTCTATTTTGAAGATAAAGGTCAGGTGTTCAGTCCCAAGGGAAGTCATCTGATGATCTTTGGTATCTATTGTCCCTAGTCATCACTACTTCTATTAAACCATAAAAAGACATATGCAGGAATTGCAAAGATGCCTTTGGATTTTCTGGAGCTGGTTTTTGGAGTAAAGGATTTGGTAAGTGGATGTTGTAAGATAATGAATAGGAACTGAATGCCAAACAAAAATAAAGGAAGAAATTTGGAAAAAAAGTGGAATGAATGAAAAGTAGGATGGAAGAAGACAAGAGAAAAACAAAACCAAACTACTTTTCCTTGTTATGTTGGGACACATTCTCATCATCCTTATTCCTCTGGCATTTTCTCTTTGTCTCTCTCTTGCCTTCTTTGGGTCCATATTCTGCTCTGTCCCTTTACTATTATTCCCTGTCATCTTTACCATTCGTCATTTAAAAATCACCACATTTAAGTTTACACTAGTTCTGTTACACGTCACCCTTCGTAACATTTTTTACAGTTCATTTAGGTCACACGGGACTCCTCATTTTTCCCTGCTTTGCAAAGACTGCTCAGCAAAGCACTAACTACAGTGAAACTTAGCTCCACATGGCCACTGCAGCCTCCCGAGGAGGAGAGTGAACTAGTGTCGAGCACACAGACATCATCCAATGGCATTCACATAACTATCATCCATGAATCACAGAAGCACTGGGGTTGGAAAAGACCTCCGAGATCATCCATTCCAGCCTTTGAACAGCACCATGCCAACTAGGCCATAGCACCAAGTGCCATGACAAGTTCGTTCTTGAACACCTGCAGGGATAGGGATTCCATAACGTCCCTGGGCAGCCCCTTCCACAGTCTAATCACCATTTCTGTGAAGAAATTCCTCCTCATGTCCAACCTGAACCTCCCCTGATGCAGCTTGCAGTTGTTGCCTGTGAGGAGAGGCCAATACCCATCTGGCTCCACCCTCCTGTTAGGCAGTTCTAGAGAGTGATAAGGTCACCATGAGCCTCCTTTTCTCCAGGCTGAACACCCCCAGCTCCCTCAGCTGCTCCTCATAGGACTTTTACCCACCAGACCATCTCAGCTCCATTGCCCTTCTCTGGACTTGCTCCAACCCTTTAATGTCCTTCCTGAACTGAACTGAAGGGCCCAGAACTGAACTGAGGGGCCCAGAACTGGACACAGCACTCAAGGCATGGCCTCACCAGTGCCCAGTACAGGGGGACAGTCACTGCCCTGGTCCTGCTGGCCACACTATTGCTCATACAGGCCAGGGTGTCACTCTCCACCTGGGCACACCCTGGCTCATTTTCAGCAGCTCTTGACCAGCATCCCCAGGTCCTTTTTCCACCAGGCCCTTCCCAGCCCTCCTCCCCCAGCCTGTGGCAATGCATGGGGTTGTTGTGACCAAGGACAGGACCTGGTGCTTGTACTTGTTTAATCTCACACCACTGGCCTCAGCCCATCTCTCCAGCCTGTTCAGATCCTTCTGCAGGGCCCTCCTCCCTCCCAGCAGATCAACACTCCTGCCCAGCTTAGTGCCATCCACAAATTTACTGAGGGAGCCCTCAATATTCATGACTGGATCATCAATAAAGATACTAAACAGGACCAGCCCCAACACTGAGCCCTGTGGAACCCCACTGGTGACTGTCCCTAGCTGGATATGGCACCACGCATCAGCACTCTCTGGATCTGGCTGTCCAGACAGTTCTTAACCCAGCCAAGAGTGCACCTGTCATAGCTATGGGCTCCATCATTTCAAAACCATTCACTGAGCACTGAAAGGAAGAAATTTAACATAACAGAAGATAAAGAAACAAGAGAGTGCTGACACTGTTTCAAGGGGCAAACTGGACTGTATCCTGTCTTCTGGACTGAGCTCTCACTGCACATTAAGCAATGAGAAAACACCTCATGCAAAGGAACAGAACAGAGCCAGAAAGAGCACCGAAACATCTACAGGATGCTTAGATTAAAAAGCAACCTGCAAGACCTAGGGGCACATGGGTGTGTGTTGTCTTCTCCACCACCAGATTCATGGCTTAGAAGGCATTTTCCATCTCCCTAATACAGCTGCTATAAAATTTATGTCTGTATTTTCTGTTTCCAGGTGGCATTTTCCATTCTCAGTGTTTGCCAAGCTTATCTTGTCCATTTGTCTTTCCAAAATGTTTTTCTATCAAAACCATAAAAATCACTTCATACTGTAATTGATCTCTGCTATGCTGCTGTATTAGTTACTTTTATGTGCTGGTGTGATTTATTTTTTTCTGGCAGCATTACACTGCACCATTTCTTGCCACAAAACTCTCAGTTAATCCCTCTCAAGTGCCCCATGTGTGACCAGCAATTCACTAGCAGAAGTAAAAGATGCAACATATGCTCCTTTGCAAGTGGCATGTCTACAGTTTCTCAGAGAAGCATTATGTTCCGTACTCCTCAAAGCTGTCATATGTCTACACCCTACACCTCCAATGACAACCTTGTCCCTAAGCAACTTCAAGTCTCTTCATTTTGGGGTGTATGGTGGGTTCAGTGCTGGCTAAACACCAGTGCACTCACTAGAATGTACTCAGTTCCTGCTGTGAGATAGGATTAGGAGGAAGGCAAAGCAGGCTCAAAGCTATAAAAGGGTATAAAGAAAAGTTTAACAACAGTAACTAAAATAAAGAGTAATAAGAATCAGAACAAAACCTTCAGAACACTTCTCCTCCCCCTACAACCTTTTCTGACAACACACAGAAACAATTCAGTCAGTTTATCACTTCTAGAATAGTCTTTCTTCAGTTCACTTAGGGAGAGGAGTCCCTCTAGTAAACTTATGGAGACTTCTCCCCAAGAAAACAGTTCTCTCATGGCTTTTAATTTTCACGAATAGCAGCTGCCTGGAAAAATCTGCATTTGTGAAGTCCGTCCCATTTTCCACAGCTTTTCCCACAGCTGTGTTTATGGGCCATGTCAAGTTATGGGGTACTATTTTAAGGATGAAAAAAACAGAAGTTCTGTTCAAAAACAAAAGTTCTCCTTATCTATCTCTGAGATCATCCTCATCTCTGGGAACGGAGGTCTTCTTCTTCTCTCAGGGTCTTCACATTCACAGGATCTTCATCACTCTTCTCTCTCTCTGTTCAAACTTACTAAATTCACAGCAACTTCAACATTTGCCTGCTTCAACACAGGTTTGAACAATTCATCCCCCCATGATTCTTCAAGGTGTTGTACAGAAAAAAAGCTCTGATGGATCAATTAAATTCTTCTCGATAGCTTTACAAGAGGATTCCAGCCCCAAGATCAAGGCATCTCCTCATCCCTCCCATCTGGGACTTGACTTCCTCTTCATTGACCTCGGTGTCTTCATATTGCTCCTTTATGTGCCAGCACTTTATCTCTCACTCGGGGGAGGATCGAAACACTGAAGTCAGTATCTCGCCCAAGGCCTGCAGATAGTCATGTGACCCCAGCCCATCTGGGTAGCTTGCTGAACTGCAGCTGTGCTGGGCTGGGCTGGGGCAGGGCAGGAGCGCCAGGATCTCAGTAGCCAGGCCAGAACTCAGCAGCCAGCATGCTGGGGCTGATAGCTTCTTCTTCCCCCAGCCCAGCGGTTGCGGGCAAATCTCAGCAGTGGTAGAATCTTGGCCAAGCTGGCCTGGCAACGGGGGCAGGGCTTAGTAGAAGCAAGATGTTAGCAGCTTCAGCCACAGCCCGGCCTGGCCTTGGTCCCGGCCCCGCGGCCTCCCCTGCTCCCTGACAGCTGATGGGGGGTGGGGGGGTTCGACAGGCACCCCGGGAAGAGGGCCCGGCCCCGCGGCAGGACCCGCCTGGCCTGGCCCCTGTTACCCCTTTGCTGGCCAGAAAAGAAAAAGACATTTCCCGGGATTTTTCGGTTTTTTACATGGGTGTTCACAGAGGCGTATCAGCTTTCTCAGTGGTTTGATAGATTGTCAATTCTCAAAGATAATTACTGATTGATTTTTTGTCAGAAACGGAGGAAACTGCTAGCAGCTTCTCTTTGCATCAGTTCCATAAGTGCCTCCCATGCAAAACCACCACAGGGTGTTAAACCTTAGAAACATTGGAAACAGATTTCCAGAGATTGCAGCCCACTCAATCTCTGAATCTTTTTATATTCAGATGAAAAAAAAAAAAAAAAGAGTAAATGCAAAATAATTTTTGACATCTAGAAATCTTGGCTTTCTCAAACAATTCCTCATTGCCGTTTTTTTAATCTATCTTTAACTATAGTAATACAAATCATTGTACTACATCAAACAAGAACTAAGGCAGCCAAATATCCTATTTCCAAATACTGTCTAGCTCTGAATGTTGAGGGTCAAGAATAGTCCTCTTGCCAGGCCTTCCCTGGAAAAGCTTCAACAAATGTAATGGCTTAAAAGCTGTCTGTGTCAGTGGTTGCAAGTGATTGCTTACACTAGCTGTGCAAGCAATCACAAATTCACAAAGTTCTGAACCGGTACTT
The DNA here is from genome assembly GCA_013398275.1 of Promerops cafer. Taxonomy (NCBI): domain Eukaryota; kingdom Metazoa; phylum Chordata; class Aves; order Passeriformes; family Nectariniidae; genus Promerops; species Promerops cafer. Next base: position 55,462 of record VZSE01002202.1, on the reverse strand, counting down.
CCTCGTATTCCAAAGAAACATGAACATATTGTGCAGGCCTATCACAGACCCCCTTCTTAGATGGCTCTTGGCCAATGGCTCTTGGCTCCTATATGCACCCCCATCTCACATGACAGGAACTCTATACTTCAATTAATTTTTGTAATTTTGCTGTTTCATCAACTTGTCATTCAGGGTCATGGCTTCTCCAACCTTTTGCAGCTGGCTTTAGAAGTTACTAAGGCTATGGTACCCTCACTATTTACATGCTTGTCTCATCACATCTATGTATGCTGAACAATGCAGATGCCAACCTCCCCTGCTCATGACTGCCTTCTCTTTGGAAACTGATGATTTCTTCCTATTCTTTGTCCTTTCTGTCTTAATCAGTTTTTAATGCATGAATGGAGTTTCTCCTTAAGCATAATGGAGAACCAACTCCTAGAAGGTTTTGCAGCCCAAGTACCAATTAAATCCAGCATCAACTGTCATCGTTATCCATGTTCTCTGATGTCTGTAAAAAAAAAAAATCCATAAATAGCTGGAAAGTGACTTCCTTCAATTGCTCATTAGGCAATTGCTTTGCTAGACAGAAATTCCTTAAAAGAAGCCTAAAAATCTGCAATACTCCTTTTCCTCCCATTCCTGTAAGACAGGGGTGATTATTTCTTCCAAATTCCTTCTTTTCTGAAGGCTTGGATCTTTACTGTTTCAGAGGAATTGACACTGAAGCATTCAAGAGCATTATGCCAGCGTAAAGAGAGTTAATGAAACCACTACTGAGGATTAGAAGGGTAGAACCTCAGAAGTGACTGTAAACTCAAAACAGAGATCAGAGAAAATGGAACATGAAAGTAATTGTCCTTTTTAATTCAAATTGATGGTTAGAAAGAATTAATTACTTCTGTAGCTTTAGTTTATTGTTCAACCAGAAATTATAAAAATTTGTATGATTCTGCTTTTTGGTTTAACGTAAGGTAGGACAGAGACCATTGAAGGACAGTGCTGGTGAAATCAATTGGTTTTAACTCTTCCATTTCCCAATCAACATTATCCAAATCATTTTAAAGATGAGATTTGGCCAGCTGTCCTTCAGACAGTGGTTAGAGTAAATGCACAAAAGCCTCTGTTAATGCTCTTTTGTCAAATTTACATCCAAATATGTAATTTAGCTGAAACAACTTGAGACTGCTGGAAACAATTTTCCATATGACACCTTTTATCAGATACTGCAGTTCCAGCTTAAGCAAACAAACAATTCACCTTAAAATACTTAAGAGTACGTTAGTAATTAATTATTTTTCTTAGATAGATGAAAAGGTCTTCTGCTTTGGATGTGTTTTCGGTTGGTTGGTTTTTAAAGGATTTAGTGACATCCAGAAGTTATCTTTTCTCTGATCTGATCACTGCATAAAAACCACAACCACCACCACCACCCTGAAACACAAAACAAACCCCTTGTGCCATTTTTAAACAAAACTGACTCCACAGCAAGAAAGCTTTCGGTCCAGCTTGGTATTTTAAGAGCTTTCACGGTATGAGAGGAGACTGAAGGTTTTATTTGGTTTGGCCTGGAATATATCACACTGCTCCAAGAATGTCTAACAAAACACCTGTGCCCTGCTGCAGAGTTGTTCTGATGAACTGCAGAAGAAATGATCATGTAGTGCTGACAGTTCAGATTTGTATAACCCCTTGTGCTGGGTCTGACTGAGGTAAAGTTCACAGCCCTCATAGTGCTATGCTTTTCATTAGTAGCTGGACAGGTGTTTTGGGTACTGCCAAGCAGTGCTGACCCAAATTAGCCAAAGGGATATTCCATACCATATGACATCAGCTCAGATATATAAGCTATGGGAGAGAGGAGGAAGGGAGGGCATTTGTGATTCCTCGTTTGCCCTCTGGAGAAACCATTACACATGCTGGGTTCCTTGCTTCCCGGGAAGGGTCCAAACGTCACTGCAAATGGGAAGTAGAGATTGACCTTTTTTTCCTTAGTTTATGCACGTACAGATTCTTGCTTATTGCTTTCTTTCTCTAATAAAACTGCCTTACCTCACCGTGCTGGCTGTCCTTCATCTTACTCTGTCCCCTGTCCCATTGGGAAAGGGAGTGATAGAGTGACTTGGTGGGCTTCTGGCACACAGTCAAGGTCAACCTGCTACACCCCTTTGTCACTGTTGAGTCGCATGACATAAAAATAGATACACTTGTGCCAGATAACAATGGCTGCTTTAACGGCTTCCTCCCATTACAAGGTGTTCTTAAGTTTTATACCCCTAACAAAGCGTGATCTTAAGTCATTAATTACATCAAAACAGCTCACTATATTCATTGGACAAAGTAATAGCTCATTGTATTCTATTGGTGCAAGCAATTAATGTCAATAATTAATTAGCAAAAGTTTACAACAGATTATTAAGGCACATATGCTGCTCACTGAAGCACGTATCCCTTACTGCAAATATCTCTTATGTATATATTTTGCTGTTTCTAATGCTAATGTCTTTGTCCTCCTTCCTTGCTATGGATACACCCATATCTTGTCAATTTCTTCTTCTGCTAACTCAGATATTTGGCCTGCAGACCAGCTGCTAAGCCCCTCCATACCCCTTCACCTCGGTTTTATGGATTAGTTTGGCCTTAAGTTGCTACAGATTTTAAGAAAAACGTAAACATATAACGAGGTCTCCCCTCAGTCTCCTCTCCTCCAGCTGAACAGACCAAGTGCTCTCAGCCTCTCTTCATATAGTTTCCCAGAACTCCATAGCCTGCTCTGCTCCTGGCTCAGTGCCTCAAACATAGCATGTCCTCCGTACCATCCCAGCCTTGGGAAGCTCCATCCTTCCCACTGCGCTCTGTGTCCAGCTCAAGGTCCCCCCTGTGCCAGTGACACTTACTCCAGCAGTTGCTGCCACAAGCACTGGACACATCACTGCCATTGCTAGGCAGCCTCAGGCAGGGCCACACTTCACTGAGCACCATTCCTAGATCTTGGCCCAAAACTACTGCGCTCCAAAGCCCAACTCCAGATACCAGTATCACTGGATCTGTTACACTCCTCTGTTTGTTGCACTCATGTGTCAATGATTTCTCTCAAGAGGATACAGAGTGTGTGGAGCTATATCTAAGTGTGTGTTTGGTGCCTGAAAAATTTCTTCAGAAGTGTCTCAGTTGACTACCTGTGCTCATTTTCTCTCTGCAATTGTTCTCTACGTTACGCTGGAGTTCCATTCTCCTCTGCTTTGAGGCTCTAGGACTGGAGAGGGCCTGGAGATTGTCCTGCTGCCACAGGAGATCACCCCATTCAGAATTCACAAATTTCTAGGAATGTCTTGAGCCCAGTAGAACTGCACATTTTAGAACTGCTGAGGAGAATATTTCAAAGCATAAGCTTCAGACATCCTATAAGATTTATTTTTATATAAAGGCTTGTACAGAAAAAAAAAAAAAAAGTAGAATATTTTTACAATCTCCCAAGAAATTCCAACCTGGTTCTTTTCCTTACTAAAGAACAATATTCTCTGTGGTGTACATGGGAGTCACATAAACATACTTTTCTGCTGGGCAACTCCCATAGTCCTTCATTTTTTTTCTGTGGGATGCACTGTCTTTTTGGTCTTCAGCAGAACCAAGCAAGCATTAAAGAGCTAGAAAGAACACGCTGTTACATAATTTGGAAGATTTCCAGTCTAGAAGCTGGCTTCACATACAGCCAGGTCTAGGCTCCAGCTGCCACATTATTTCCAGCTTAAGTTACAGCTTGAATTTTTATCATCACAACACACACATGCAATACACAGCTTCTTTAGGCCAAAGAAAAGCTACAAAATGCATTTTGTACAGGCACCCTGCAGTTCACTAACCCACAGCTTTCACTCTAATGATCACATGACAAGATTACAAAAATGCCAACGCTTTTTTTTGACAGGAGGACTGCAAGGGAGAACTTTTGTTTAATGTCCTGAAGTGGCTTCACCCTTCCTTGTATTGTCTTTTTTAGTCAAGTCCAAGAATAAACAGGACTCACATGGTCATTATTGCTATCTGTTTGTTCATTGCCAATTTCAGTACCGGATGCCAAAAAAATACCAAATCGTTTATTCCTTTTTTGATCTTAAGTAGCCTGCACACTAAGAAAAATACTGTGTTTTTTTTTTTTTTAATAAAATCACCTACTTTTATGCAGCTCAAGACAGGAAAGGGCATGAATTCCTATTTGACTCTTTAAGTTCAACACACAGCATGTTCACTCACAGAATAATAATTACCAGGCAGCAAAACTTCAAGATCATCTAAAGAAACAAGCAGCTGAATTGCCCTATGTAGATATTCCAGTTTACCTTCCTGTTCTTTATGCTATTTGCTTTATAGTTGCTGGAAAAGTCTCTTCTGCCCCACAGAAAACTTCCTTAAAAAAATGACTGGGTCTTGGTGACTAGAACACAATGTGTGAGCTCAAGAAAACTTTTAGAAATCTTGCTGTTACTGAAATACTAAACACCACATGTTTAAATGATAAAGTCAACTGCAGGGCCGCTTTACTATGGAAATTTCACAAATAAAAGATATTCAGAAGTCCTAGTTTATCCCATTGAACCTACACAGTTCAAAAAAGTTGTAAGACCACGTGGGTTTACGAAAGAGTAAGGCACAATCTGTTTAAATTGTACCACACCTCTTCCTCAGAACACCTCAGTTGTTCATTTTCACCTACCCAGTTTCATGGCCTTGGTTTTGTTAGATAATTCCCTCTATAGGATTAGATTCCACTGGCCTCTTGCCAAAAACATGTGGACTGGAAGAGATGAAATCTTCAGCCATCAACAGAATAGTGTAGCTGGCATACTCTTCAGGCAACTGCAGTCTGACATCTATGAACAGCACTGTGCTAAACAAATTTCAGTAAACATGACTCGGATGGTGTTTCTACCTAGTTGTTGATAAAAACATGCAATATAGACTGTAAAGTGTGGAAATTGCAGCAGATACTGTCTCTCTGTAGATTGTAAATAATACAGTTATTTTAGCAACAGAAATTCTGCCCAAGGCTCATGTTACTTACAGCAACCTCAAGCTTTCCCCTGCAGGGCCTGCCCCAACAAGCTTCTGTTTCTTTCACCAGAGCGTTAGAAACGTTCTGCTGCAAATGTTTCAGAAACAAAGTTTTTACCTCTGAGAACTGATGCCAGTTTTCCGCGGGTCCTCCTCCTGCATCTGGACTTCTCAGCTGAAGTCTCTCAGGAAACAATGATGCAGAACCAGGATTCACATACTGATTTGTATGGTAAGCAACCCATAAAAACAACACTGTAACCTTTTGCAGTGACATTGAAAGCGCAAAGGGTAGACTGAAGGTGGAGGTTTTTGGGAAAAGATAGGAAAACAACCCAACCTGTAAGCAAAGGAAAAAAACAAGGTACAATAAAAGTGATACATTTAGTATTAAGTGTTCACCTGTGGCACAAGATAAAACTCTATGCTTTGGTTTTTGCTCTAAGGGGAAGAAAGGACCACTGGTAGGACTAAAGAGAAACATCTAATCCGATGTTTATTTCCTGGTGATATTAATTTCTTTTGCTTCTTGCTGTAAAAGACTTGGGGGAAAAAGAAACCCCAAATGTGTTTCAATGTAATTCTTCCCCCAGCTGAAACAACTTCCACCAGTTTTAACTTAGATTTATCTATCACATGCCAAGCATTATTTCATTACAATGCTGTGTTCTGAGGATGACTCATCAGTCAAATAATATTTCTGTGAAATATCTGCAGAACTCAGTGATGGCAGGCTGCAGAACACACTGCTAGCTGTTAAGACTAGTACTAATTCCAATTGCAATTTTTGATTATAGGAAGAACAGGCATAATTTGGGAGTTATTTCCAGTGGGATTTTCATTAAACAGGACCTCCTGGTTGCTATGCAAACTCTGAACAAGCTCATCATTTACCATTTCTATCAGTAGAAGTTTTCACGCTTGTAAGTGCACTCTGACACATTCGGATAATCAAATGGCATTGGAAACACTCAACATACAGTAGTAAGGTGAGTTTGGGGTTTTGAGACAGGACATCTGTTTGGGAACATGTTTTATGGCCAGTTTGTGGCAAAGAGAAGAACTCACGAAATAGGCAATGATTCTCTTACTGTCCTACCAACTTAGATTTCTTCTGTTTTTCAGAAAAGTCCAACTGATACCATGTACCCATCTTGAAAGTTCCATTTCAAGGTCCTTTTTACAAGACCTGAACAGAAAAGTTCAATGTCCCTAAACCTCCAAGGGCAAAATAAATGCCAAGCCCCTAAGAAAACTGTTTTTAAAAGTAAGCCAGTCCACCTGGACCCATTTTTATAATTTTTCTTTTCTTTCTTTGCTATTGAGAGTTATAGGAAATAACTTTCCTTGATTTGTGGGGGAGGTGTTTGTTGTTTTTGTTATTTTCTTAACGCAAACTAACTTAATGGTTGTGACGAACACAAAAGGAGGAGTAAAATTAGAGCACCACCAGCTTCCTTCATTAAAGTGTGTTTTCCACTTCACTGTGTATGGTAAAAGAGCCCAGGAATATCTCTACAATCCAGAAATGCTGCATTATTTTGTTTTGTTTAAATGAGGCAACATATGCCAATCCAGCAGCAAGAAAAAAGAATCTTTCTTTTGTGCAGTGAGGGTGTGTGCAGCAAATATCTTCCACTGGTTCACAGATCAAAATTTCATCTCCAGCACTGTCACAGAGAGACAAAACATCAATTGTTGGTCAAAGGCTAGAGAATGTTTGTACAATAGGGAGCAGAAAATATTTCAAACTAATTCATGTCTACCATAAAGAAGATGCCAATTTATATAAATCATGTTTCTTAAAAAAATGTAGATACACAAATATGAGTAAAATAATTAGATTATTGAATTAAAAACCATTACCTTTGAGCAACATCAGCACAAATAGAGTTAATAACTTGTTGAGAAGTATTAATTTCTTTCCTTTTAACAAAGATGAAAAGCATTAGTCTCTAATCTGACTTTAAAGCCTTTGCCTAAAAACTAAATATGTTTCCCCTACCCTCCAAGCTGTTGCACAGAAAGGCTTTTTTTGGTAGAAAAAAGCATTTTTTATTTAAGGAAAAATCAATATATTATTTGATTACCATTGTAACTTAAGAGATCATTCTAATGATGTGGTACTTCTAATGCTGTGTTACTTCTAAATTCTTGACATTCTTAGAGTGAAATAAAAAGAAACCTGTCAAAAAACATACACACTTCCAGTAAAAAAGAAAGACTCCATGGACTGATTTAGAAAAAAAAATAATCCAAGAGTCTGTTCACAACCCTGCAGGATATTAACAAGACTTTTTGAAACCACAGTATATCTGTCATGCTTTTAAAAACAAAACTAAACAACACGGTCAGAAAGGGGAAAAATTCCCACACTTTCCTGTAGCTCAAATCCTAAGCTTTTAGAAAAGAACTGGAACATTTAATTTCAACCTTTAAGCCAGATTTAATAAATACTCTAAATCAAGATGTAAGACATCACATAATTCATATCCATCTTCATGAACTAAAAAGAGAGAATCTTTCATACCAGATCAGATAAGAAGTTCTTGCCCTGTTGGAGAACATTACCAAATTGAACACATCTTATGTTTCCTTGCTGTATATATTGGACAAGGAGCTGAATTATGGATTCCTTTATAGCAATACAGCCACTCCACTCCACACATGGGGTCACCTAAGACAGCAGCTGTTCCTCCATAAGGTAAGAAGAAATTGAAAAACAAACAAAAGGGCAAAGCCTCCCCAGGTTTTAGACTAGAATTAAGGAAACACTGAAGCTTGATGGTGCAGTGGGAAAATACACAAAACCCATCAATGCCACTAGGCACATAGTTTTCAAAAAAATGTGTAATACCAGGCAGAGAGGATAAGACTTAACAGTTCATGAGGCTGACACAGCTGTGTTAACCTTAATGTACTTTAGGGAGTGGATGTGTTCCCGCTCTGTGAGCTGTTCCCCCTCTGCTGGGAATAGCAGCAGATGAAACATCCTGGATCGCCGAGATCACAGGGAGTAGTTCACACCAAATGCATCACCAAGCATTCTGACACAATCTGAGAGCACTCACAAAGAACAAGGGTGAGTGACCTGCCCATGGTCCAGCTGCAACCACCACCTGCACAGAAACCTTGTGTTACCAAAAAGGGCTCATATTTGGGGAAGAGAGGGGGAGCAAGTGTCACAATTTTTTTAATACTTTTTTTAGTTCTAATGTTAACAGTGAAGGCTTCTATCACCTGCCATAGAAGGCTTTATAGCCTCATGTATATAAGAGACCATGAATTTGACTATTTCCTACATAAATAAATCTTTGACTATATTCCATTTATTATAGGAATGATACCCCAGATCAATATATGCTACAGTAGTATTATTAAATGTTAGGAAATTTTTTATAGAAAAGAGAGTTCTGACACCAAACATCTAAAGTTTTAGAATTGGCAAAAAGAACTGTGCTTAGAGATTCTGTTTTTAGTTGTCCTTCAAAAAGAGGAGGATTTCCCATTAAAGTCCTCCTCTCTCTCATTCCCATTGTCTAATTTCCCCACCATCACCATTAAGAACTCCTGCAATGTTTTACAACTTTTAACGAGTTCGTTAGGCAGCTAAATCAGATTAAACCTAACTGTAATAAAATACTACGCCAAGTGAAGACAAATAATAAAACCAGGGAAAATCTCTCAAACTCTGCAACTACAATTACCTCTCTATTTTAATTCATAAGGTGGGAGAACCACTGAGTTTGCCGCAAATTTCACATTGTAACCTGTAGCAGTGTGGAAATGGATGGTGTTTGCTGCTACCTCTCCAAGTGTCTTCTGAGGAAGTCGCTCAGGCAGGCACAGACCATCACTCAGTCCACACACACACCCCACAGATAGGTCAGCAAAAAAAAGACAAGAAAGGTCTCCTGTATAGAGTTCCAGCAGGGTTTACTGTAGAGTCACGCTGAAGAAATCCGGTGACAAAGACCAGAAAACAATACACTGTCTTAGGCTAAGTATGGGGTCAGGGGCCAATGTTCTGCGGGCACAGGGGCAGTACAAGGGCAGGGCAAAGGGCAATGCCCTGTAGGGAGCTGAGGTGATTAACATAGTGCTGCAGAGCACGATGGGGGAAGCCTTTTCGTCTTACCCTAAACACTGAGGCATTCTCGAAACCTGTGGAAGATTCTTCCAGGGCATTGTTCTAGAAGTTGTCCTAATAGGCTCAAAGGCCTCCTGTCTTACGTTCGCAAAGGCAAGATGTGGCTGGGGGTGTGTATTCTATTGCCATCTGTCAGAGGTGGGGCAGTTATCTTCTGTTAAGTGGGCCATCTGATTAAACCAGGTGGGGCAGTTTTCTTTATCTTTTCCACAACCAATCCTCCCTCAGGGAAATATCTTCTGTTAATGTGCCATTGAGCCTCACTGCATGACTGATAAAACTACATCATCCCACTGTGAGATGCTCTGCCCAGGGGGAGGAGCCAAGCATTCCTACCTAGATATAATTTGAGATTCAGAACACCACAGGCAGCCTTTTCCCACTGGATTCCCAGAGGAGCAGCTTTCTTCTCCACTGGATTCCCAGAGGAAGACCAGGCCCATCTACACTGCCACTGGACCTTCAGAGGAAAACTACACCCTTCTACAGGATCACTGCTTCAACAGAACCACATTTATCACTTCAGAAGGACTGCAGCCACCATTTAATCGGACTGTTACCAACACCCTGACCAACAGGGTGTCAGGTGGTATTCTGACTCTGTCAGTGGTTTCATTTTTTGTACTATTGCATTTGTATTTTCCTAATAAATAACTGTTATTCCTATTCCCATATCTTGGCCTGAAAGCCCCTTAGTTTCAAAATTTGGAGGGAGAGGGTTTATATTTTCCATTTCAAGGGAGGCTCCTGCCTCCGTTAGCAGACACCTGTCTTTTCAAACCAAGACACCTCAGTAACCTCTTTCACTGGAAGGGGAAAGTAACCTCTCCTCAGTAACCTCTTTCAATGGAAGGGGAAATCTAGAACCCTAACTGTCTTGCTAGATGCCAATGCCAAAAGCTGATTTTATTTTTTTATTTCCTTCCTGCTAAATAAATATCCAGCAGAGCTGAAAGAGAACACGGAGGCTAAGGAGGCTTAACGCCACTAATTCATGCATCACTGCTGCTGGGCTCTGCCTTTGCATTTCACTACACTGGTTTCTTTGAATCAATCTGCATCAGAGACCAATAGTTTCATTAACTGAAAAGCTGGCTGGGTTGGAACATGAAATATTTGGCAAAACTGTGAATTAGGGGGTGTATATTTACACATTTTTCCTTGAGGGAAGCAGAGCTCATTCATAAAGAAACTTAATGGACAGTAAATTTTATGGCATCAGTTAAAGAAAAAAATTTCAGACATAGTTAGCTGACAGATCAAGTATGAAGAAGTGAGTTCTGCTATCACTAAGCTGTAAAAGTTCTATTCAGGACATGTTTGTCCTCCACTGGTTATGAGATAGCGCAAAAAGGTGAAGACTTATCTTTCCCAGGGCAGTTTCCACTAACCACCCATGTACACATGAAATCCATGAGCACTGGCTGGAAACACTGCTACTTTTCTCTCCTAGTTACAGCTGGAAGTGGAAAGTTTTCTTATTGCAGACTAATATGGTTGTTGGATAGTTAGAGACTGCAATATTTTTAAAACTGAGGTTGCCCAGAAACACCAATAATCTATTTTAGTGAAATGCCCTTTTATAGCAAGCCTTTCATATCACAGATAGTACACAAAAAGGTAAGAGAGTCATGATTTCTGTCTTTCTTTTGTGACATGAATGTACACCTTCCACTGCTATTACTCTCCCTCAAATGCAAAAATGAGAACTTACAGAACTTTATAAGTTTAACATTTAAGTTGCAAAATGAAAAGCAGCTTCTCCTATCTTTTATTGCATTTAGTATTCTACACATTCAGGCAACAATGCAGTCGCTTTTACTTTTGTCTTCTCCAGAGAATACTTGTGCTTTGAGCACCCACGCTGCAGAACAGGGCCAAACGATTCAGAATATCCAGCTTTACTTTCCTTGAACCAGTTTCAGACACACAGTAAGGACTGACCCTGGCTGACAAACCAGCATAGCTTAACTCAGTTTTCTTCACTCGCAAGAGAACCTTTACCCTCCTTATTTAAAAGAAATAGGAAGATAAACATGTCACTAGGTTAGATTTCACTCAAGTTAGATCTCTCTCAATATTTAAGACTCCCTCTACGCCCTCCCTTTACAGTTCATTTAGGGCAGGCATCACAGGCAAAAAAAAAAAAAAAAAAAAAAAAAATACTGTTAAGAATATCAGATTCACAGGACAAGAAAAAAAAAAAAAACAACTTTTTTTCAATGTTGTGAAATTACTGTAATATGGAGATGACCTGTAACACAAGCAAAAATTGCAAAGAGACTTTTCTTTAAGAGAAAATTTCCATTGTACAGAGGAACACTTCAGTGGCTCCAGTTAACATTAGTGTGCTCAAGCACAGGATTCTGTGACTTGCATTCTGCTAGTCTGGGTGAGTGATTTAAAAATGCACTGATCACCATGTGGAGCATTTGTCCACAGTCTCATTAGAATAATTTCAGAATTTGACTGGTTAGTGTTGTCACCATATTAAGATTTTAGGGGAAAAAAAATTATTTCTCTCATTGCAGACAGCAATGGTATAAAACAGCCCAACTTCCCTGCCCTCTAGAATGTTACTTTGTGTTTATGTATCTAAGGGGATCTGATACTAGCCATCAAGATTCAGTTTCATCTCTGAACCTGCCAAAGAAAAACTAGCTTACAAAAAATATTTGAAATTTATCATCTGAAATAAAATGAAAAAAAAACCCAAACCAAAAAACAAACCAACCAACAACTCAGTCACTCAGTTAAGCACAGGATGGAATCAACACATATCCAGTGTCAATGCCTTTCTTAACTCCTGACTGGCATTCAGAGTCCAGAGCAATGTATACATCTGCCTTTTGTCAAACAGAGGATGTCACCACACCAGTCTTTAGAAAGGCAAGAGACAGGACCCATCCCTCCTTTCCCAAAAGGCAAGAGACGGGACATGCCCCTGCTTTCCCAAAAGGCTTCCATCCACAGGAACTATCTCTGGGTTGTGCTACTGCTTCACAAGGAAGGTTTCAGGCAAGTTGAACTCTTGGCAAGACAGCCATAGCTGACAAATGCAAAATCACCATGGGCTGCTCCCTCACCCTTCCCTCACACTCCAAATTGTTCAGGTTTTGGCATTATGATATGGTAATGACTGAGGTCTAGGCACGCACCTTCTCTCATCATCAGGCAACACACAATTAATTCACTGTGGTGAACTTAAACAAAAGCCACCTGTGCATAGGATCGGGTGGACGTGATGGGGTAGGAGAGGTTCACCTGAGCATAGGATGCATCTAAGATACATCTACAATTACAGACATTGAAACAGTTTCACCTCCTCCAGGCTGAGAAAGTCTTATCAAAAGATTTTGCCTTTGAAACCAGTAAATGGAAAAAAATTACTACTTCGCAGCCAACCATTAAAAGACAATTACGCATTGACAAGCAAGATGGTAGCATTTCATCGCCACTTTTATATAAAAATGAAGACAGAAACCCAAAGAAATTCTCCATTATTATTTTAGCGCACCCTTTTATTAACAGACATTTTCTTCAGTAGGTATTAAATGTGATAAATGTCATATTCTCAAGTTACTGAGGGCTGCTTTTCCATCACTTTCAGACTAAGTTCAACTGATTGTTGGGCAGATGGTGCAAAAGAACACATAATGTGTTCTCAATCTGACTGATACAGATTATAGTTTCAAAGCAGTGATTGAAGCACTTTGATATACCATTTCCTCATCCTCCACCACCGTCTCCTCAGTAAATTGTGTTCCAATTATTATGCAAACCACAGAAGTCTATTTTAAGAGTCTTTGCTTTTATTACAATGCATGTGGAGGAGGTTTTCTCCTGACACTTGAATAATCTGTCTTCACCTAGCAGGTGTGTTTTCCTTTCAGATTTTTTTTTTAATAGCCTCCTGAAAAATAATCATGAGGATTGAAAGGGAACAAACTAGAATTCTGCTGACAGGCATATGCACTGTGTTTAACAGCACCCAAGAACAGTCCATGCTAAAAAAAGCACTAAACGCACACGTATAGCAGAGCAAGTGGATCAAGTGAGAACATCCATGCATTTCCTTTTCAGGTTAGCACACAGCTCCTATCCTCTGCTCCTCCTTGTGCTAATGGTAATAGTATAAAAGTTGAAGCAACCTTTGTATCACTCACCACCTCAGCTAGAACCAGCTCTTGGCTGCAGAGATCTTCTGAAGCCAGAGCAAGGTGCAAGCCTTCACTGCAGGTGCAAGCCTTCACTGCCTGGAGGAACACAGTTACCATCAGACAGATGGTCCTCCTTCAGGCATGCAGTGAAATAAATCCTGTCACAAGCAGTTCATGTGCATTCTTCAGGATCTTTAGAAGCATCTGGCAAGCATCTTGGAACCAGTGAACAGGTTGCAGCTGAAGAAACATTCCAAGAAGCAAGCAACAGATGTAGCCAACACCCTGCGAGAGCATCCTTGGCCGCTACCAAGTTTGGAGGCTTCTTGTTCAAAATACAACTCATTGAGTGGTCCTTTTGCAAGTCCTCTGCAACTGGATGGCTCAGACTGAGCCAAATTTGAAAGCAGAAAAAAGAAAGGTGAGCTGAGAAATCCCTGTAAAATGATGAGCTTAGCTGGGTAAGTGAATATACCTCAGTCTTACATGGAACTAAGCCAATTCAATGAAATTAATTTAAAATAATCTCCCTTTCAGCTGTATGACAACTTGTGACCTCCAGGCCTTGCATCAGTAGCTGGTTCAAGTAGGCTGAATAAGGAGAAAAATCCATAAATGATTTGATTTTTCTAGCTCAGAGCTTTGGCCATGTAACCAATGAGCTCTTAATTATTTTAAGTCATTCAGCCACAGCAATGAAAATACCGCCTCATTAATAACAACTAGGTGTTTAAGTACCCGTTTAGAGTGTTAGGAAGGACAGAATATCTCCGGTGTGCTGACAGAAGAAAAATCTGGAATCTGGCCTTTGCTCCTCCTCTGAGCACAATCAAGATTATCTCATCAATACCCAGAACTATGAGACTGAGACTTCCTCCAATGCCTGGTGACCATCACTGTCAGCTGTCATCAATGTCAGAACTAACAGACACGGAGCAGTTCACTGAGTACTTGGGCAAGAGCAGGAACCTCTCACAGGGAATCCTGGAATTTTGTTCATGCTTGGTATTTTGTACCAGTGTTGGGTGGTTAAAAATCTGTAGATACCTTGCATATTTCAGACCATCCTGCATCTCTCAACCCTGCCTCTCTGTTTTGCGCCAGATTTCAAGTGACCAAATGCCAGTGGCAACATCGGATTCCTTCTCCTCAAGTTTGGGCACAATTTATTTGGCAAGTGACCGTGTAGCATCACAGAACAGATAAGGTTGAAAAAGACCTCAGAGACGATCAGGTCCAACTGCTAATCCAGCACTGCCATGTTCACCAGGTACACATCCGCATGTTTTTTGAGAACTTCCAGGGATGGTGATTCCACCACTTCCCTGAGAAGCCTGTTGCAATGCCTGACAACCCTTTTGTTGAAGAAATTTTCCCTAATATCCAACCTGAACTTTCCTTGGCATAACTTGAGGCCATTTCCTCTCATCCCGTCACTTGTTACCTGGGAGAAGAGACCAACCCACCTGGCTCCCCCCTCCTGTAGAGAGTGATAAGGTCTCCCCTGAGCCTCCTTTTCTCCAGACTAAGCAAGCCCAGCTCCCTCAGCTGCTCCTCTGAATTGTAAAGGAGAGGGATACAAAATTAATCAACTTCCAGAGAGGCTTCTTAGGCGATTCCTAGGTGCAGTGTTTGCATTCTGTGCCTTCTGACTTAATCTTGTGATTTGAAGCCTATTGGCTATTTCACAGGAGTGTACAACATGATTAAAACATCCCCATCTTTTAAGGGGATGAAGCCAACATGGAATGATCAGGCCACAAGGCTTGCAGTTTTCAGTGCTCAAGGAAAGGCAAAGCCAGGCAAGAATTTAAGCAAGCAAAGAATACAATAACTCCAGGTTCTGAAGATTTAAGGAGTTTTACAGTATGACTTAGATAAAACTAAGAACCTTAACACTCACTGCATTTTCATTGCTATCATTAGCTGAAATATATGACAGAAACAGTGGGTGCATTCTCCAGAAGGACTCATAAGCTGACGCAAAGGTAAAACACAACTGCAGCTGAAACTTCCACTTGAAGAAACAGCACTGGTTACATAAAACACCCAGGCATGTGTAAGGGGGTTCACTTTAAGAATGCTTGCTCTAATAGTGAAGATTTCTATCCATTATGTTCTCCACGCTTTCAGACAACTGCAGTTTCCCTTAATGAAGAAAAGCTTCCCTTCACCTCCTGCTAAAAAGGTCCCCAAAGATATGTTAATTTTTCTTTAATGCATTATCTTTTCCATCACCACAGCTGTCCTGTCTGCCTTTTCCTCAAGGACTGATGCAATTGCAAACACTTTCCTGCATCCCATGATAGATTTTATTAATGACATCAAACAATTTAATGCTTTGCCTCGTTATTAAGTTCTGTGTTCGTAGTGGATATTGCATTCCTTTGTGTAAGTTCTGCAATTTTTCTGAGTTTTGATAAGGCCATTAATCACAACACAACTATGCTAATACAGACCATGCTGATGTCCAAGACAAGACTACAATAACCACTCTTTAATAACCATTCTCCCTTGCCTAACACCTGTAGATATTTTCTCTGCTTAGGCAGTAGTCTTTTTTAATAAATATGGGAGAAGATGGGGACTAAACTAACATGAATGTGTTTCAGTAAAATTTCCTCAAATAATTGGGATAGGGCTGACCTTATGAGCTCAGCTCATTATGTGGGATTTGACCTCACATCCTTGTGACTTCACTGATAGTTGAAAACATTCAACATCTGCCAATATTTAGACTTAAATTATGCAAAGTACTTGAAAATTCATAATTGAAAAGGAATATAAATAGCTCTGAAATCTGTGCTCCTCAGTAGCCTGACACTGAAAACTTTCTGCTGGCTGCAAGCATTAGGTCTCCTTGCATTCTCTAACCAAAATCCCAGCTTCTTTCAAAATAGCTGCTGAGAGGTCAACATCTAAAGAAATCACCCTGACAAAGAGCATAATTGAGCAGCATTTGGCAGGCTGATCATTCCTCTCAATTTTTTTAGGTTTTGCACTATTCCGTTTGGGTACTGAGAATTACTGAGATGTGCACTTCAAAATTATGTTTTCCATGAGCCACAGAGGTCACATACATGCCTATGCACATCCATATATAAAACACAGGCACTGTGTTACATATGAACCTCAAAAAAATGAGGAATGTAGTATGGGGGAGGGGGGAAGGCATATACTGAATCCATTTCCTTCTTGTTGCCAAGATTTGCTTCCTTTGTAGCACCTACAGCCACCTACTTTATTTGGGATGTCTGAAGTACAGAGGTTACCCATCCCGCGATAAAGCACACTCAGCGCTTCAGAGGATTAAAGCCCAGCAGATGTTAACTGCAGCAGGGTACAAAAGGAGCCTCTTGCATTACCCCTGCACACAGCCAGCCTACCACAGGAGACTGTCTGAGCAGGGCAGTGGAGCTTCTAGGAGTCTGACTCCTTCCCTGAGCCTACTAAGTGTTTAACACGCTGGGTCTGAGCAAGTCTTTGTTTGACTTAGTACCTGTCCTCTGCAGCAGCCAACAGCAAATATCCCAGAGAAAGCATGTATAGAGCACACCACAAAGGTTTTCTTTCTCCGCTATATTCTTCCAGGCTACAGAGATGTAGGGTCGGCTGAGTTTCTGAGTCAAAGGCAGTGCTCTGGTGTCCTACGTCCCTGACTGAATCTCCCAGAAATACAGGGAATTGTTAAAGCAACCTGGAAGGTAGACAGGCCCCAAACCTTGACAAATGAGCCAAGGAACACGCAAAATCACAGAATGGTTTTCCTCCTTAATTCCATTTCTTTCTCCCAACCTTCCACCATTTGATGCCTCTGGCTCTATTAGAGGACAGTCAGAAGACATCTCTGACTGACCACCTTAGTTGCTTCTCTTTCATTTTATATTATCTGATTATCCCTTGTTCAGAGGACAAGGTCCCGGGCAGACACATGGCTGAATGCAGGAACTGCCTACTTCAGGCTGTGTGGAATCTCAACCAACCGGGACTCTTGCCTCAGATGCTTTTACAGAAAGTTTTGACCGTAGACCATGGAAAACAGTATACTGAGGGGGAGTACCTGGTCAGGCCATGGTGGGAAGAGTGGGGTCATGGGAATTAGTAGTATGCTAATAGAACCATCCTATATTTGGTCAAGTTCCTGGCTCTTGTTCTCAGTCAGCTCAGTGCCTATTTCACATAAGGTCAGGTTCCGAGTTCACCTTTGTGATTGGACCTGTGCCCCTATACTTGGCTGCATTTGCCCCACTCCAGGGTCTTTGGAATCTAGCCTCTGTAACCTGTGGTCATCACATTTTGTTATTTTCGTTATTAAAGCTTTTATTTTTCAGGCTATTCCATTGTTCCCACTCTTCATTCTTTTTATCCAGCTTCTCCCGGCTAAGCCGAAGCAAGGAGATCACAGTGGGCTTCTTAGCTCATAAGGCTGTGCATGCACCTCTTTTTCTAGAGCTGGCACCTGTCTAACCCAACAAGCAGTGAGCTCAGGAGAGCTCCTGGCAGACAGTTCAGCTCTGAGTTGACCATGCACGGGAGCCAAGACACAGGAGAGGGTGCGACTGTGTTGCGCTGAGCAGCAACAAAAGCCACAGCAGCGAAAGGCTCAGCTTCTGTGGAACTCTGCAGACAGGACTGCTCTGGAACCTGGATGCTTCCTCAGGTACTACCATGAAGAAAACAAGCTCACCCCATCTGTGTGTGGGTATAAATCACAGGTCAACTCAGGTGCTGCCTTACAAATAAAGCTAATGGTTGACCTTTTTGGGGTGTGAAAAGATCTGGGTTTGCTGGTACAAAGTCAGCTATGGCTTTGCAGCAAGACAAGAAGTGAACTCATCATGTTAATCTACCACACAAGCCTGTAACAGTCAAGCAATTTTAGTGCTCTCTTATGAAATATTACAGCCTACTGTACTTGGAAACAGGCGATATAACTCACCAAGTTTCAACAAATTCTATTAGTTACCCCACATTTAATTTTTCTTCAAGAAACTTGCTAATACCATCTCATTTCAGAAGTCTCCAGATAGTCAGCTTTGGTTTTGTGAAGGGGAGGAAGAAAATACGCTTGTTTTGCTTTGTTGTACAACAAAGTTTACTCTTAAATTGCTTTTTAACTATTAATAGCATTCCCATATAATGCACCTAATGTTTAATAGTACAACAGTAGAAATAGAGCTCCTTTCCTGGCTCTCTGATGGCTGATTCACTTCCCAGGCAGCCCAAAATACATCAGCTGTATGACTAGAAACAGGATTAGGTGTTCTGCCAATAAACGAGTAAAAGCATGTCCTTCATGCAGCATTTCATGAAGCTCTCTCTGGTAAAGTGCAGGTGACACTATGATAGAATTAAGTTACACTAAGAGTAAGGGATCCAAAAGACAGAAGCCACCTGGAACTCGATGCCAAAGGAATGGATATAACACACCAGTGAAGAATTCTGATCCAAACATCCCTAATCTTTGTGTGACACTTCAGCGAAACTATTAGAACATAAGCCTACATATAACTGGATACAGTAACTGGAAAACAAACTTAAAAGATGGTATATGCAAATATCCCAGAAATACAAGAAATTATTACAGTAGCCTGGAATGCAGAGAAGGCCCATCCCTTGACAACTGCTAGGTTAACCAGATCAAGACGAGCTCTATATTGTTATTCCTCTGGAATATTAACCTTGGTAAACCCTCACACATTTTGGAAATCTTCCCATTAGGTATGGAGTTCATGCTCATGCTTTCATAACAGCAACAACATCTAAAACAAGAGAGAAAAAGCAAACGCCTAGCATATCTTTTATTTAGAGCAGTGTAAGTGCTAGCGATAGCAGAGCACTCTTTCTGGAAGTCAAATCACCAAAACCCACACCAAATCAAGCAGAGACTACAATGACTGATCCTCCTTTCACCTCCCTGTCAGAATAATAAAACCTGTGTTGTTTAAACCATTTCTTAAATTTGAGAAAGTTAAGAACAGATGTCAGAAACCTTTTCAGTTGCGAGACCCCATCCCCAGGTACCCACGCAATCCATGAATAAACCCAAGAGGATCATGCAGTGCCAGAACATGCAAGTCCTAGAACATACTTTTGTGAAAATGAGACAAATTTATCTGAGCATAAGCTAGAATTAGAAAAATAGCAGATGGCAAATTGCAGCACCACTGAAATTCCAACAGCTTGTTTTGAAATGCTAATTCTTAAAATAAGGCTTTACAATTAGAATAAGATTCTCTAGAGATCCAGGAAACTTGGTTCAGACACAGGAACTCAGATTATTGTCAAAAATTGACTGGACTGGACATTATTAGCCAGCTGCAGTTTTCTACATTCTCCTCACATCAGAGAGCTGTTCTAGGTGTTCCTCTGGCAGTCGTAACTTGGAACTTTTTTTTAATTTTTAAGCTGTTCTCACTTTAGACCAGTTAGTCCTGCCAGGCTTCAAAGAACTCCCTCCTTCCCAGTCCTATCATTCAGCCCTGAAGTTGGTTGTACTTCAGATGCAGCAACTTCATAACCTTGTTGCCACTCTGCTATGGGTCCCTACACTGGGGAGCAAATACCCTCACAGAGACTAAGGTACATTATTTTGCCTTTTAGGTCATAGCCACATTAATGAAAAGGAAAAGGAATAAAATCCTTGGGTGATGCAGGTCACCAAGACTCTAGCTAGCTCCACTGCCTCCGTGCCAGGTGTGGGGAACAGCTAAGGATGCAAGATCCTCCTGATGCTCCTTCAGAGCTTCAGCTCTTGTCAGCTCCCAGGAGCTAAAGCCTTGCGGTCTCCATGGCAACCCCGGTCAGAAGAAAGGCAAAGAGAAAGCAAGGAGACTCTTCGTTTGGTCCAATCCAGAAGTTTAACACTTCAAAGGAACTAGGGACAAAGACCCCTAAGAAGGCCTGTGCAGGGGATTAAATATAGGGGAGGAACAAGGGGAGGATCCCGGCTGACAGCCAATAGGGACAAACTAGGGGAGGAGTAAAAAGGTAAGGTAATGTAAGGGGGCAGGAACCAATGAACTCTGAAGGGAGGAGAAGGGATGGTCACATGGCCCAATAGGGCATAGTACTCTGGAGGGGGGCGGAGTCACTAGGGGCAGGGCTTATACAGACTGACAGGGATGGTTCGGGAAATAGAGGTGGGGTTCAGGTGACAGACAGGGAACACACTCGAACAAGGGGAGGGAAGATACCTTATAGGGAACACAGGGGTGTAACATAACTAGGGGCTACAACAACTTTGGAGTTTTGGAGGGGGGAATTGGGGCATACCAACTGGGAAAAGGAGGGAATATGTGGAGGATTGGCTGAATGATAGGGGCCACGTTGACATGATACAGCTAGCAGAACAGGAGCTGGGAAAGTGTCGGACTCAGCTTGTTTAGTAGCTGAGCCGGCCAGGTCAGGGTGTCCTTGGCTGCAGCTGTTATGCAAGATAAGGAGCTAGAAGAGGCAGAAGACGGAACCGTGAGACCGCAAAGAGGGAGGTGATAATTATGCTGTGTATAAATAAGGTGTGCTTAGGACAATAAACTGAGTCTTCTGGATCACTCATATTGAGCGCCAGAGTCTCCCTCCGCCGCGACAGGAATATACAGAACTTTAATAAAACTATTTTAAAACAGTATAAACAATAATAAAACAGCACACCGCAGCACTTGGGTTTAGTGTCCTTGGCAGACTGAATGAAGCCAAATTCCCTGTAGGCCTCCTGCTTATGCTGAACCACTGATTGACACTGTGCACCCAGTTTCTTGACTTTCCTGGGAGAAACAAACCAGTGTTGGGAGATAGGGGAAGAACCGCCCCTTCCAAGCCTTTCTTCTCTCCTAAGCCTGTTCAAGAATTAAAAGTAAACGGAACAGATGTTCTTTTGTCCTCCAGTAAATGCTTTTCCCCCTGTACTACCACCAGACAAATCCAGGATCCTCCAAAAGCCACCCTGGGCACACTGCTATTCCCAGGTCCTTGTGGAAAGACAAACAACACAGGAAAGCCTTACTTTGAAGCTGCAAAGCCTTGCTTTCAGCTCTTCATGGCTCAGAGGAAATGAAGCACCTGCATTGTCAGTCCCTCCCAAAGCAGCTTGCTGACAGCTCCAGGGGAAGAAGAACTTGGGCAGTGAAAAGCAGGAGGTGGAGGCTGGAGTATGGGCCAGTTTGCTGGGAGCACAGAGCCTCGCCCTGCTGCCCCTCACCCATCGCATACAGAAAAGGCCTAACAACAAACGCAGGAACAAAACTTAAAAGCAAACACTCCTCTCTAGGAACTGATCTCACCACCCCCATAATTTATTCTCATCATCTACCAGCAACTTCCCTGGCGGTGCAGCTACCATCTCTCCTGGGAAATCAGTGTGGTGCTGCTGTTCTGGGACAAAAACAACCCTCAAAGCAACACCTCCACCAGCCATCTTTCCCAAGGCCACGCTTCCTTTTGGAGCAAAATTGAGAAGCACCTGAGCCCAGCCCTTCTTTCAGAAGGTTCTGGCCAGGTGGGCTCAGCCCTTGGCCCAGCTGCCGTCACTCCCTGACATAGGTGCTGGCACTTAGCTGGATGTCTCCAATCCGCCGCAGCTTGCAATTTAATGAACTGCAAGGGAAGGGCAAAGCAAATATCAAGTTGTTTAATAAGGTGATTTTTTTTCTCATGGGCAGCTGCTGAGGCCAGACCTGTGAGCACTCCACAAATGGTCCTTGTAGAGACCACGGAGCTTGCCTGTATGGACTCAGTAACATGGTAACAGTGCTTCTGACTTCCAGGAGCTGGCACAGGAGAGTTTTCAGGTTTTCCTCCTAGAGTTTCCTGCTGTTCCAGTCCCATACCAGACTATAAATAATTATTTGCATGTGTATTTTCTCTTTTTTTTTTATGTTTCACTGTAGAGGTGGATTTATCATAGTCAGTATTTCTTAAGGCACAGCTGTTTCAGCTGATAGTGATCAAGGCTAACATTCAAGTCAGGTCACAATTTACATTACAAACACTGATTTCTGGAATCTTACTACCCTTGCATAAGAATGTCCTGCAAGCAGAAATAAAGCTCTGTGGGGGAAAGAAAAAAAAAAAAAAAAAGAGAAGAACTAAAAAATTAAAGCACTAAAACAGTGACACAGTTTTGCACCTATGACCACTGGTTTTATCAACCTATTTCCACTTTTCACCAGTTAACAATCTGACCCTTTAAAAATCATATTTTCTCAGTGCAAAACAAAGTAGACACATGCAGGTGATGTCCAAGTGCCCAGTAGAAGGGACTGGCAGCTACAGCCAAAGCCTCGTGGACACCAGGACAGGACAGTTTGTACTGCTTAAACAAACATGCTAATGAAGGTTTGCTTTAGAAAAAAATGAGAAACATTTGAGCACCCTGAACATTAAATCCTCATTTAATGATGGGAAGTGTTGTGTTTGCTTCCAACACCCAGGCACAGTGCCACAATTTCAACAAGCTTAATTTTCTCTTTATTGCCTAAATCTATGATGGATATATGGTGCCATATCACTCTCAGCTGGGAATTGCCTGAACTTTATTGGTTTCTGTCACAGTGTGTATGCTCTTCCAATGTTTTAGTGATTGTAAAAGATCAGTAAAGAAGGACTACTTTGAAAGTCTTTGAAAAGGAAAAAAATCTACGAGGAAAATTCAAGCAACGGTAAACCTGAGACCTGTTGTGCAGCATGAAACATTTAATGAGAAGCAGAAGCAGCCTTTCAACTGTGACAAATAATGAGAGATGCCACTGCAGGACCAGTGCTGGAAGATCTCTCGTTTAAGAGAGCATCAGAAGAATGAGTGCTCAGCTTTCAGGAAGCATTTTTTTCACAGGGTCCCATCCTTGTGGATCAATAGAGTATTTATTGTTGGCAGTGATTATGAGTTACTGCTGATGCTGTTACACAGACAGCTCAAAAGCATTTTCATCAGTCTTCTCTTCTAATTTAAAGTTGGTGTGTAAAGGCTGTGGTCCAAGTTCAACAGGAACATAAACAGCACAGCACTTTCAACATATTAATGATGAACAGGGATCTTTGGGGTGGTTTCATCCAATCCTTGAGGCCAGTGCTAGCCCACGGGGCAGTGCCACTCTGCCTGCAAGACATTGCCATCCCTTCTCTGGTTCTAATATCAACATTTGTCAACTGACCTGGCAGGAACTTTTTATTTGGTCAAGTTTCACCACAATGCAGTGTAAATGGTAGAAGTAGCTTACAGGAGATGAGTGGGATAATAAATATTTCAACTGGAGAATGCAGAAAACTTGAAACTGAATATTCTTGATCCTACTTGCTAATAAACTCTCCTGGGAAACTCAGGTTCTGCCTTTAAATTGGATGGACAAGTGAATTAAGAGCGAAACAAGCCTGTACTCCTCAGTGTCTGTTTGGTGCTGCCCACCTCCCTTGTATTTCTGGAGGGCTGTGCCGTTGGGAAAGACAGGAAAATATATAACTTGTAAAACTTGCATCAGCTTTAGTTTGGAAGAAGTGCCATGATATTTAAGCTACAAGCAGTTTTACACATGAACAATGGCTGAAGCTTCAGTGGGTCCTGACCGTGACTGGGTTAGATGGCAGCTACAGTCTCAGAGGAGAAAGCTCTCATGAAAAGCCTCCGAGTGCATGAACCTGTTCTCTCAGCTGCTGAATTTCTTCTGTTTTATCTTTTGCTGTCCTCAAGGTTATTCAGCTCCTCTTTATCACACTGCCATTCTCTTGCACAGTAACGATGTTTCCCAGCTGTATTCCAACAGGGGGTTTCATTAGCAAACTCTTCATTATTTCAGAGGTCATTAATGAAAGCCTCAGGTGTTTGGCCCCAGGCAGATTCCTTGAAGATCTCTAGTAGTCAAACCCCCTCTAGTCTCATAACCTAAAGAGGTTAAGTCACCTAAGGAGATGCCAGCCTCACCTCACATCCTCAAATCCTGAAGCTTCCTCTTAATACCCAATGTGTGATTTATCTTAATCTGCTAAGCACTGAATTAAGAATGCATTGTAATGTTATAATGAGCCACTAGCAGAAAGGTGTAGATTTCTTGAAATGCAGCATTTCTATCCTAATGCAAGCAAGAAAAAGATGATGGCCTAGGAAAATAACTTATGAGAGGACTAGAAATGAAAACATTTATATTATATCAGAATCAGACAAAAAAATATGAACTGACCAGAAATACAGTGGCCCCAGTGAAAGCCCCACATAGACTGTGATCCCAGCAACATCAAAGAGGTAGCAAAATGCTCATTATTAATTTATCAGGAAATAGTAAAAAAAGGAAATAGTTTTTTTCCAAGAAGCAGAAATCTTGATGTATCACACACTTTCCTTAAAATACAACAATGGATGAACATTAATTAACTAGTAATCCGCATTAATCAAAGAGAATGTTTCATTATTGCCCAAAATAAAACAAAAGGCCTCTTTAGACTTGTGTGGCATGCCAAGTAATTAGCACAGCCACCCACCAACTTGGCCAGCTGAAGAAAGGAATATTCACCGGCCAGAACCACCAATGGAGGGAACATTTTTGGTCCAGTCACCACACGGTTCTTGCAGCATGGAAAGAAGTTCTCATAGCAGGGTGAATCACTGACCTGGCTTACCTGGAGCCCCTGAAATGAGTAAGGCATCAGAACACTTAGTGAGTGACAATTATCAAAAGTATGGGATACACCAACTTAATTGAATAGCTACAGGAGTTGGCAGGGAGCCTGAGTTCTTGTGCTGCTTCCCAGTGCTGTTAGATCAGGATCTTCTTTCCTCCACTTTCTTCTCCACTCTCTCATCGTTGTTCACTCCCCCATGTTACAGTGCACAACCTGTTTCCTCTGTCTGATCAAGAATTCTGTCACATCCACCTTGGCACCAAGCCTTATTTCTTGCTCTTTGTGCCATCTGACCAGTTCCCTTCCTTTGTTTTGTTTCATTTCTAAGCTCCTGGAAGATTTTTAAACTCCTTTATTCTACACTATACTTAACAATAGGTTAGCTTGATAAAACACTCAACTTGTAGTCACAGGATTAGGTCTTCTTTCTAATCTGATGTCTAAAAGGTATCTGGCAAGTTTATTTGGGGCATATGATCCTGAAAAGCACTGTTTATGTTGGAGAAATTAATAAGTAACCCAAGCCAAACATAGCTGTATGCAAAAACTACATTGGAAGCTTTATTTGATCTGTTATTTCATGTACTATAAAAACATATGTGGACCTGAGAAGAAAAAATGTGCAAATTTCTATTAAACATTTTTTTAAAAGCTAAAACATTATGAAGAATGCAGTACCATTAAGCTAAGATTTCTTAAATATGTTTATATATTACTTGCAATATAAATTTACAAGGATATGAAAAGTACAGCCAAGAATTAATGGATTGGGAGATACCAGGATTAAAACTGCACAAATTCATTATGATCTACAACTTTACTGCATGCACAGGTACTATTTCTTCTATGTGAGCCGTACTTTATTCAGATTTAAGACAGACTGATTGCTCTCTTTTTGACCCTCTCTCCACTACTTGATTTTGTTCTTACTCGTTCACTGGGCAAAAGCTAGCCCTGTACTCAGCACACACTGTTCCATTACTGCTGTAGAGGAGAAATATTGGCCTTCAGTGGGTGTGATTCTTGCTCCCTGTCCTCTCACATCCAGCTGATTTCACAGCAGAGAGGGCATGTCTGTCCAAGGCAGTGGAGCAGGGTTAACACGGCTGTTCAGTACCTCCCTGGCAAACACAGATCCTGCTGCCCACAGCAGAGGATTCTGCAGAGGGTAACAAAAGCAGGTTAGATGAGCACCATGCCCATGCTAAACCCCTTGGCTCCCAGGACAGTTAATCAGAGCTGACATCTGTGCTGCCTGCAGTGCCAGAGAGGCTGAGAAATGTCTGCTGGGCTGCACTGATATGGGCAGGGCTGATGGGTTCTGCCTTATTCCTGCTTATTATAAGGAGTATGAAATCTACAGAACATTGTATGCCTAAAACTCTATGACTGAGTTGATACTGTTACTACCTGCAGAGGAAAATCTTCCAGAAAAAAAGGCATTATTTAAGGAAGGTATCAACATTATTGTGCTTTAATTAAACTGGCTTAGTGCACAAACATTTCTGGTGGAAGTAATGCCACAGAGGTGATACTTTGCAGAAGACCTCTAGAACCAGACTGTTTATTGGTCTAAAACACATTAAATATTACTAGATAGACACTAGACAGTAGCTAAGGCTCTTTGAAGGAACCCTTGAGTGACTGGCACCAGATACCCTTGACCAGCAATTCCACTTGATATTACAACCTGTGGTATAATACCAGACTGTTTTACTAGGAAATCTAAGAGATCCTTTTATTCATGCTTTCATTCATTCACTTTCTTAAACCAGGAACTTCTTACTTTTAAATAAAACAAACATGCTTAAATGTCTGAAAGCCAATAGAAAATGACCATCTTTGGTGACGTGATGAAAAAATCAAATCAGATTTTTCTCATCTTTGTCACATAGTAGGCGTCACACCCCAGGATTTTTACCTCAGTAAGACATGGAAAAGAACTCTGACATTCAGCTCTGTCTTCATTGGCAATGTCTTTATTTAACGAAAGTGTACATACCTATTTGTTAAGAATGCTTGAGTTGGGTAATAATGATAATGATGATGATGATGATGATGATGATAATAATAATAATAATAATAATAATAATAATAATAATAATAATAATAATAATAATGTTGTCGTGTTGGGTGTGTTGTGTCCATGTTAAATATATTCATAAGGCCCTAAATAACAATCAGCATGTTTGTAGGTGCTGCACACTCCACTGTCTTCAAAAATCTATTTTTAATTTATAAGATACTGTTTCGAAGTTGGTTCCATTTACATGGAAGGCTGTGCTCAGTAGATCTCTGTGTACACTCAGAACTGAGGGTCAGCAAGGAGCATCCAGATGATCCTGTTTACTAATTCATGGAGTGTTTCACAGCATGCTAGAAAGACACAACAGGAGTATTCTCACTTCTTGGTATTCTGCAGTGGTGGAGAGTTTATTGGATTTTCCTCAGTCTCCTGTCACGCCTTAAGCATTTCTAGATCATTAATGATCAATAGATCTGTTTAGATAAGAATAATAATGCAGACAATTGAAAGACATCCAGGCTTCCTGGAAGGCTTGTGGTCACAGTCACAAATGAATTCTCTGTTCAGCCCTCCCCTGAGGAATAACTATTGGAAGAGCACATTTTGAAATAACAGAGATCCTAGCTTTGATGATTCCCTAATAACTGCAGTGTAATATTTGGGTTGTTTGTTCAAACACTGCACAATTATACTTCCTTTAAATTTATAATCTTTACTGAGATTCTGAGCTCTGTTTAGACCTTATGACCTCATTGTATATTTAGTTACCACAGCAGCCTCTACAGTTACAAAAGTAAAAATGTTCTTTCTTAAAAAGCTTCTTTCTCAGTTTTGGGAAATATCATTCCTAAGTCCAAAGCAGGAAATACCCAAGGTCCAAGAACACAGAGCTCTTATTGTCCATATATGTGAAGTCACCTTTCAATCTCTGCTTCATGTTCTCATCCTTTGGCCCATCCTATGTGCTTCCTGTATGTGTGCAGTAACAAAGATTTGGAGTTAGATGGGAAAAAAGCAGGCAAAGGGCTGCACTTTAATATCCTGGGAGGTCAGCTGGACAGTTGTGTGTAGGAAGGACAGTCCCGACAGCCCCACAGCAGGTTTCCTTCCTGTGTTACACACACTCTCTGCTCCTGCACATGCCACAGGCACTTCATACACCCTGAATTCTGTCTCCAGCCACCCTTCCAGTTGCTTTGCTGCCTCCTGTGTAGGGCACATTCACTAAAATCCCTTTGCTGTCTGTCTGTCTGTGGCCACCCAGCTCTTCCTCACCACAGCAGCTGTGAGTCCCTGGTGTAGCAGCCACAGGCACCTCGGGCCAATTCAGGTAACTGAAAGAGTGGCTGGCAAACTCAGATTTCTCTGATTTTCCAGTTCTGATGGAGATCTTTTTCTCTAACAGTTTATCTACATGTTCAGTGATCTTAATCTTCATTGCCAGGTTTATCATCTCTTGGAGGATGGCACTCAGACTCATGGTCCATTGTTTCCAGCATCCTTTCTAGAGCCATTTCTGTGGACAGGACAGACTTCTGCAGTATTTCTACTTTTGTCATACTGAAATAATTTTTACATTTTGAAATTCTTATTCTTCCCCATCCTGTGCAAGGTGCTCCTCAAACTCTCTCTTAACCCTCCTAATGTCCTGGTTACGTTTGATCTGCCATATGGAGTTTCTGTTCTATTCTGAAGGACAAGATTCCTGTTACAAATGCCAGTCCTTTCTAGGTGAAAATCACCCAGATTTTCTATTTAGTCCTGTAGGGCTTTTCCTGGACCACTCTGATTTCTTTTCAAATTTCAGCACAGTGTTTGTCTTGAATGCTAATACAAGATTTCTCAAAAGTGTCTTGGCTACCTTGATTTTTAGCCTGCTCCATCCTTAATCATTTTTTCTTCGTTTTAACCACTTGCCATATTGGTATGCAGTTCCCTTTCTTTAGATTGGACACTTGTGTTCTGGATTTGTTTGTTTAGTCTCTCCTGCTGCAGGGTTAAGCCTGACCATCCTGCAGTTGCTATTAGATCAGCTCTCCCACGTGCTTCTTGAGCTGGTTCCTGTGCACCACTCAGGACCAAAGTCAGGGCAGAGATTTTCTGGGATTGCAGACCAGTTGTTCAGGAAAGCATCTCCAAAAATTGTATTTCTGTGTCCTGTCATAGGTGATGAGGCATTTATTCTGTTGGTAGCTGATACATCCCAATATTAATACCCGCTCTGACTTTGCAGGTATTCTAAACTCTATCCTCTATCTGTATCCTGACTGAGAGTGGGGGTAATTATAAAATCATACATTTTTTATTATTACAGTGGAGTACTTACAACCAGAGGGATTCCAGACTGCTGTTTTTTTTCTTTCCAATAACAATAATTTCATTTGGTTACACTGTATTTTAGACTCCAAAACCACTGCCAACCCTCTGCATGCACATCCTATTCTGTCAATTTGTATAAAGCTGATAGATTGGGAACACCACATCCACCAATTACTCCCTTTCTGCAAGGTCTCTGAGATGCCTCTCCTATCACATGAAGCCAAGCACCCTGGTTCTCCCATTTCATTTTCCATGCTTCCAGCACTGGCAAGGTTTGCCCTTGGTCTGTTGCCCCCTGCACTGGACAATGTCAGCTGCCTTAGGAAGAAGCCTGATTTGCCTTCCTTATTCACTGCACTTGTGGTGCTTTCTTTGCAGCTTTTTAGGCATGCACTGAATATTATCCAGGGGCATTTTGGGGATCACAGCCCTCTGACAACTGTGCTCCTCTGCATCTGTCAGCTTCCTCACAGTTTATAGCAGTTTTTTTATGTTTTCAGTGCCATCAGCCTGGCTCTTTTCTAGCCAAGGTTTCAACTCTTCCTTCCTTCTTACAAAATATTCCCTATTTCCTAATGTATGTAAATCTTTTATGCCAGTATCTAAACGAAATAATTTCTAACTGAATATTATGTTAATTTCTGTTCATGAACAGCAACTGATCATCATCTTTTTAAGAACTCCCCCTTCTATTACAGATCAGACTGCTACCAGAGCACAGAATTTCTAAAATGTTTTTATTTTATGAAAGGTTGTTAACAGGCAGCTGCCAGATTATTAGCAGTCAGCTCAAGTATTATATTTATCCAGACAATAACAGCATCAACACTGTAGTGCAAGCTTCTCCCATGCAGTCCTATTTATTTATTTCCATCAAGCCCCGGAGAAATTCCAATAGGGAAAAG
The DNA here is from genome assembly GCA_013398275.1 of Promerops cafer. Classification (NCBI taxonomy): domain Eukaryota; kingdom Metazoa; phylum Chordata; class Aves; order Passeriformes; family Nectariniidae; genus Promerops; species Promerops cafer. The sequence continues at coordinate 25,258 of VZSE01002202.1, read as the reverse complement.
GGATTGTAATGAGTTTCATGAAGCTTCATTCATGCCAAGCTGTTACAGATAATGATTCAGAGAGGGAGAAAAGGATATGGGGCAGCATCCAGATGCTGGGGATTAATAGGGTGTTAAAACACCAGTGCCTGTTTGCAAAGTTCAGATAAATACCAGGCAAAAACCATATTCCCTGGCACTTCAGGTTCACCTTCCAGGGTGCCAAACACACCCCAGCATGTGTGTACAGCGGGGAGTTCAGTTCTGCTCTGCACTGGGGTGGCCTCACCTCGACTCCTGGGGGCAGTTTTGGGTGCCACAGTATAGAAAAGACATTAATGTATTAGAGAATGTCCAAAGGAGGCCACAGGGATGGAGAAGGGTCTGGAGGGGAAGCCTTGTGAGGAAAAGCTGAGGTCTCTCGGTTTGTTCAGCCTGGAGAAGAGAAGACTGAGGGGACACCTCATGGTGCTCTTCAATATCCTCAGAAGCAGAAGAGGAGGGGCAGGCAGTGATCTCTTCACCAGTGACAGGACTCGAGGAAATGGCCTGAAGTGGAAGAAAAAGAGGAGCATCCTATCCCAGAAATGGTTTGTTAAGAGCAGAGCAGATACATTTTAACCTGCTGTACATTCCCATTCTCATTTGGACCTTGAATTCTGAACTCACAGGCACACTCAGCAGAGGGAAGCCTGTTAAGATATATCATCTATATAGAGGCAGGCCACAAACAGAAATGGCATGTAGTCAGCAACAATTTGACTTTAAAACAAAAATCCTATCTCTGCACCTCTTGAAAGAATGACCCCTCCTATGGCAAGAACAGACAAGTTATTTTGCCTCCCTTTATTTTGTTTTGTGGAGTTGTTCACCAAACCATGTACAGTGGCATATTTATGATGAGAAAAGTATCTGGCAAAAATCACCTATTCAACAGAAAGTACAGCATTCTCAAATGTCCAGGCACTTCCCAGAGCTGCTCAGTCACATGGTAACTGCCATGGGCTGGATGAACATTAGGAATGAATAAATTCATGATTCACATCTGTACTATTTGTGGTTTTGAGTATGTGTTACAATATAAAAAGGATTTTCATAGCAAATAATATATTGAGGTCTTGTGATTGGACAATGTTGAGTTCTCACCTGTGGAAATGGTATCTCCAGTAATGCTAAGAATGTAAAAGATTTTGTTTTCATAGTAGAATAGATGGCAAAAGATGCAGCTCTTCACACACCATGGTCTTCTGACAGTTTCACTGGTGATGTGGTTGCAAACACACACAAGAAACTGGCAGATTTTTAAAATATAGTAGAATAGGGCTTCTTATGTTTGATATTCAGTGAAAATGAACAATTATATAATTCACAGTGTACAGAGAGTCAGCTTAGGACAGACAGAGCAGCTGAGTGAAGAGGCAGAACAGAAGAGGGTTTAAAAACAACTCTCTCTAAAGATGCATTTTGATGTAGTGAAATGAGACATATTCAGAATTCATAACCACTGAATCACAGAATACGTTGTGTAAGGAGGGACCCTTAAAGCTCATCTAGTCTACACCCCTGCAATAAGCAGGGACATCTTCAATTAGGTCAGGTTGCTCAGAGCTCCTTCCAACCTGGCCTCAAGTGTTTCCAGGGATGGGGCATCCCCCACCTCTCTTTGCCACCCTCCGTGTCAGTGTTTCACTACCCTGCTTGTACAAAATTTCCTGTGTCCTGTCGCTACAGGCCCTAATTAAAAGTCTGTTCCCATTGTCCTTATAAGCCCCCTATAAGTATTGAAAGCTGCAATGAGGTCTCCCAAGAGCCTTCTCTTCTCCAGGCTGAACAACCCCAACCCTCTCAGCCTCTCCTCACAGAAGAGGTTCTCCAGCCTCTGATCATTTTTGTGGCCCTCCTCTGGACCTACTCCAGCAGGTCCACTTCTTTCTTGTGTTGAGGAGCTTGTCCAAGTCCCTGTGGATGGCATCCTGTCCCTCAGGCATTCGAACTGCCCCACTCAGCTTGATGCTGTCTCCAGACCTCCAGATTCTCCAGACTGGATCCCACTGGCTGTGTCCCTGGTGAAGATATCAAATATACTGGTGCCAGTACACACCCCTGATGGACACTTGTCATCCATCTCCCTCTGCATTCACTTGTCTCCCTCCCTCTGCATTCATCCAACCAATTCCTCATCCCCACAACAGTCCATCCATCAAATCCTTCTCTCTCCAACAGAGAGACAGAAGTCCAGGAAACAAATACTTCAGAATATTATGACACTACAGATTTTTTTATTGTTCAGAGCTGGCTACTCTAAGTTAAAGAAATTTTTATTTATGTTCCTGATTTTCATAAGTGCTGGGAATTTTACTGCTAAATAAGGACAAGATTGAGCTGGATCTGAAAGCCAGGCAAGGCTTGTTAACAGATATAGCAGCACAAAACATCACTTTATTCCACCCAGACTTGACTTTTCCTCCTTGAGGTGCATTTCTTCTCTTCCATCTTCCTCATTCATCAGTGTGTACATACAAAATGCATCTTGAAACACCTAAATTTTTATCAGAATCTGCTTTCATCATACAAAGAGCAAACAGGCACAATCCCAGTGTCTTGAATGGCTTCCTGGACAAGGAAACTGCAATTGACACAGCCCAACCTGCCTGGACACTAGGAGATGCTCCTGCTTGCCCTCTGCAATATCCCAACTGCACTCCTGGAAACAGCACTCACCTGAAGATGCAGATTTGTCTAAGACTGAACACCAGGAGAATGGCATGGGAAAATATTAGGGAAGAGAATTATGTGGAAAATGTAAATTAAAGATCAACAACTAAGTCTCTCACTGCAAAACCAGGAAAATAGTTATGCACATTATGTTCACTTGTTCCCTTCTGTGCTACTGCAGAAGTTAAACAAAAGTTCTTACTAATTTTATTTAAATCCTATGTAGGCATGAAAGGATTCATCCTGACATTATGATAAATGATGAAACATAAAATTAGCATAAACTTATTTATATGAGGAACACTGCTGACAGAGTACATGCTTCTTCATTTTATTTTTTCACATTCCCTCTTTCCAAGACACTCAGCCAGTTCTCCCATCAATTACACGCAAAGGAAGGATATACAAAGGAAGAATAACTTCAATAAAGCTTGTATAAATTCATCATCCTAACAAAGAGGCAATATGTATTAATAAGCTGATTTTGACAAAACCACTAGCTCAGAATAATAAAATTTAACCCCACACTTTTCTATATTGCCTAAGGAGAAGACTACTAGTCTGAAAACAGATAGCACAATGTATGTGATTCTTTCTACTTGACTGTGCAAAGTCACTTGTGTTAACAGGAGGAATCTGGCTGTGTTTGTTCAGTTGAAGACAACAAAAAGGAATCTTTGTTCTGATATATCTGGGCTGTCCCCTGTTCAAGCTCCAACAAGAACTTTGCTTTCCCACCCCCTTTCTCAGACCCTGGCACTGTTCTGCAGCTCATAACTAAAGGCTGGAACTCTCCTGCATGGTGCAGTGAACTCTACCTACAGCATTCAGGTAATCTCACTACTGTCTGGTTTAGGATAAAAAAGGTCTATCACTGCTTAAACCAATGGTCACATAATAGAGCATCTTATGCACCACACACAGAAGTCTCAAGACAATTCTGAAAATAATTGCCTTGACACTTGTTTCAGGAGTAAGCATGCACTCAAGGACAGATGAGCAAATCCCAGAGTATGGCTGCCAGACAATTTAAACACTGGTAAAAATACTCTGTGTAGCTCCCCAGAATATTTGTCTTCCATTTTCATTCCTTTTGGTAATTAAAATTTTAAAAGCCTAAGGTGGTATTTTTTTTAATGTCTTTTACATCTTGAACAATACTGCAGCTATTTTGTTATACAGCAATGTAAAAAACCAAACAAGTTAAATATTGGATTAGCAAGTGACAGCTCTTCAAAAATATTCTCATTGAAGCTGCTCAGAGCACCAGAATCAGGTTTCATGTTTTAAAAATTAAGTTACAGGAAAAGCTTCCTCCCTCTTACCATATCCTTGAGGACCTGTGAATGCTGTTTTGGCTGGCAGTGTGTTGGCAAAGCAAATGTCAGCAAACTGCCTCCCCTCGCACAAGTGATTGATTTATCAGTTTAATAGAGCTGTAAATCGAGAAAAATGTTCCTCAGGCCTGAACAGTGAACCACAAAGAAATATGGGGCAACAAGCTGTGATGCAGAATTAAAAATATAAGTACTTGTGATATACAGCATATGTTACATTTTCCTGTCAGGAGCCTATGGAAAATCTGACCACTCTGATCTCAATTTAAAATTACTCTGCCCTTGAATTCTGGTGGCAGAGCCTTACAGCAATAATGTTGGATGCCCTTGCTTTCATCTGTAGGGAGCACTCACATGGGTTTTATTACATTTTGGTGAATTTAAAACAGAAAGAAGCCAGTAGAAAGGAGCTAAAAACAACATTACAATACACTGAACCTAGCAAGGAACCTCCAGCCATAAAGCAAAACCAATATTCTTTGCAATCACTTAGTGCTTCTATATTTACAGAATCGAGGAAGTTTATAATGTCTGTAATTGTTTGTACAAGACATAAAGTGCTGGCAATGTATATAATTCCCAGAGATTCCTTAAGTACTGTTCTCACTCCATCTAAATACATGAATGTCATACCACCTGCCTTTTTTTCCCCCTTTGCAAAACACTGTTTCTGACATATCCTGCCATTTCTGTCTAGAACTTCTCCTTCCTTCTTCCCATTTTTGCAAATTTCACAGGACGATTGCTAGTGAAGTCTTCTGTGCTGTAAGGTGGAGCAAGCAGACTGTGCTGGGAAAGGAGAGATGTTATCCAGCAGCCTGCAGCAGGAGAGCTGCCAGCTGCACTCAGCCCTGAGCCTGGAAACATCTGTAAGGGAGGAAAGGTCTCCTCATTAGAAATTCAGTTCTCACTCATGATCAATCATATGTTTGTAAAGCAAAAAACAGTTTAAAAGAACAACCTCAAAACCTCAGCCATGGCCTAAGTATCTGAGATTCTGTTTTTAAGAGGTGTTAAAATTGGATAATTCAAGCATTTTGAAGATAGAAGCTGAGGTGGGAAGAGTTCAGTTTTAGACAAGTATTCTGTTCCAATTACCTGAAAACATGGTTTTTATGCATTTTTTCTTCCAGGTTTGCTTCAACACTGAGACAAATATGGGTTTTTTTATTGCAAGTAATAGTAGGTTTTCATTCAGGAAGGTAGGGGTGGATTTCAATACAAAGACTGTTAATTTTTTTTTTTTTTTTCTTTTTTTTTTTTTTTTTGTGGTTGTAACTAATTCTGTTGTGTAAAAAGCTAATTGTTCTAAGTCTGATACAACTGGAACAGCAGACTTCTATTCCATCTTTCACTAAATACTGGCAAATGCAGCCAGCAGAAGACCAAATACTCTCGGAGATTCAGCAATGTCTCTGGAGGCCCTCAAATCCTTCCCAGGGAGCTGTGCCTTTGCAAACAAGTCAGGCACATCTTCTGCAACCTTGTCTGCAGCCCAGGGGAAATAAAAAGACACCGATCACATGGGACTGGCCTCATAACATTGGTCTTTTGTTCTCCTGGCTGCTGTTGTTTTAAAAGCAGTGGTTATCTTCCCTGTCCCTGTTGGAAGCATCAAGAGCTCGCTGCAATGCAGCCTCTGCCCCATCTCCCGCTTCAAGGCAGGAGCAAGGAGGCAAAAAACCCCAGGGAAATGTAGTGAGGGAAAAGTGACTTCCCCCTGCCAGCACATCCCATCCAACAGCCTGTTTGAATCCTACAGTACCTTTTCCATGTTGGCCTTCATTAGTTTTGGCGTCTCCCCTGAACCTCTTGGAGAGCTTTAATATGCTCAGCTGTGGCCACTGCAACCTTTTCACTGTGGTTCCAATCCCCTTGTCCCTCCTACCACAATCTGGAGATATTTTTAGATTATATTTAATTAGAAGTCTTACCTCTGTACTCACCAGAAAAACAAGTTCAAATAATACTGATCTGCTTCACAGGAACTTCTTTTCACTATTGAACAAACAAATGCAAGAGCTTCCCAAGCCCCTATTACACCCATGGAAGTCAGCAGCCTTCTGTATTTAAAAGCAATCCAACGTATTTCAGGAGTGCTAAAGTGCTTCTTTCTTTCTTCTACAGATGGTCTAGGAACTTACCAATGTGCAATGTCTATTGGATTAAGTCTTTAACATGCATTAAATATTACTGGAGGAGCAAACACCTGGCACTTACTGAATTTGCCTCAGTGCTTTTCTTGCCTTGCCTTTTTTTGTTAGAATTCAATCAGCAGGCTGTACCCTCAGCCTTTTTGTGTTAGAAAATAATTGGCCAAAAATTAGTTTTTATACAGGGGAGATAAATAGGATCAACTTCACTGAGAAGACTACATCCCATGAAATTAAACTTATTTACTTGCTTCAGTCCTTTAAAGTATTGTAGCAGCAAATTTTGAAGTGTTGGTACAGCAAATGATCTATCAAGCAGGGAGCTGCTGACTCACAGGGCCAGCTGGAATCAGCATCTCCATGTAACTTGTATTAAATTCCCTAGTTCCTCAAACTTTCATCTCAGGAGCACATTTAAAGTAATTAGTTAATGAACTTGAAAGGAAGAGAAACCCAGATAATTCTAGAATCATATTCACTATTAATTCAGCACTTTTTCGGAAAAATATAATTTTCCTGAATGGACTTACACCCTGGTTAGGTCATCACAAATTTAAAATCTTATTTTAGCTTGAAAAATCAAACTTACTGAGCCAAGCCAATAAATAATGCTGTTCAGTATGGGCAATAAATAACCAATTTAGCTACTTTCCAAATCCATTTACAAGTAATCATGCAGACATTAAGCAGTTTTATAACTGATATCTAATGGGCACATAATAATATATTTATTAGAGTTAATAATTCCTGTTATGCTGATAAATGGATGAGCATGGTTCATCACCATTCCTAATGGCCTCTTTATGAAGTAAGAGGAGGCTGTCAGGGAGTGACTCGTACACCCCATGAACAAGGCTTCTTTAATGCACTCTCTTTTTCTTGGAGAATAATGCTCAGACACAGATTCCAGGGGCCTATCATGTCGTGTTATGACAGATTCATTCTCCCAAGATTTGTCTGGAGAGTACAGTGACTGCAGCAGACTGGAACACGGAGGAAACTGGAAATCTTTAAAGTAGAGCACAAAAGTAACACATTTATCCATTCGTGTTATCCATCTTGAAAACTCTTTGTGCCACTAGAAATGAGCAAAATTAGCTTTCAGCTGTCAATTAAAACAGCTCAGTTTGCAGTTACAGTTGGGTAAGAAATTATTTGTATCTGAGCACTGACACCAAGTAGGAGAAAAGAGATTCTGCAACTCCCTTTGTGCTCCTCAGGCTGTGTTTCCCCTCAGACTCTGGCACAAGCTTAGTTAGCCCCAGCTCACACTTTTCTTCCCAGCACCCCTTTCCAGGCCCTGGGAAACATCTGTGGAACAGAGCATTCCAGCTACAACCCCATCTCACCTGTAAACTTCTATTTTTCCTACACTGCCATATGTTCCTCATGTCAGGGCTAGAATTAGGGCAGGTGTGAGTCATTGCATGAGTTATCCTTTTCAGTCTTTGAACAACAGCCATGGGCACAGATATATCTTGAGCTGTTTCCTCTCTCTAAGGTTCCTTTCATACTGCTAGAGCTGGGGATTTCACATACAAGTCCTTTCTGTTTAATTTCTAGAGAATGCTCCTTAGTATTGATTGTGTCAAGATCTCATTTTCCCCCTACTGCTCACTGAAACTTCTTAAAAAATCCTCAAAAATCCTCCCCACTTAAGCTTCTCTTCAGTTATCATAAAGTGGAAGGAAGAGCACTTTAAAAACAAACTTCACAGGCTTGTGGGCATTTGGCTAATACATTGAGTGTAAAGAGTACAGATGGGAAGGTGGGTTTTTGTCTGCTATCCTCTGCTGTTTCAGCTGTGTGCACCCCAGGCAGAGCCTGTGACAGCCCTTTGTGGCACCAGAGCAGTACATGAGTGATACCCTGGTCCCTGAGAGCAGGAAAAGTGACTCATCATCCTCTGATGCCTTGTGCAACCACCTCTGGTGACTGTGAATGAAATTATCACCGTTTTTACTGACAAGGCACAGAGAAGATATGAGGAAGAAACAATACTGCATCAGTGCCAAAAGCAATAGAGGTGGCTTGCTTGATCTGCCAGTAGCCTGAGGTAGAGAATGTCACTGAAATCTCACCTTAATAATATTGCATTTGGAGGCAAAGCCCTGTCAGTCAGCAGTCTCATTTATGGTTTCATAGCTCTAATCTAACGCTGAAGAAAAGCTTTATTAAAAGTAACTGACAGTATAATTCCCTTCCTTGTCACCGCCTTAGCCTGAATCCGTGTCTGTTAAAAACACACTGACACCATCTCACTGGGGACAGCGTTTTCCAGGGAAGAGAACTGCACCAGTGCTGCCCACACCTCTCCTCCTCCTGCTTCCCCTCACTGCCTCTGAGCAACCTCTTACAGGAGCAACAGCATCAAGCCAAAATGTAGAATTTAAGGCCTGTTCATCCCTTGCTGAAATAACCCCAGTGAGGGGTCATAGGCCAGGGATTGGCTCAGGCTTGCACCCTCCCTGCTCAAGCCACACTCTGACAGGGAATGCTCCTCTTGTTCAGCAGGACCAGGGTGACCATGGCACTGGCTGGCCACACTCAGCCAGGCCTCCCTGGCAACTGCCCAGATGGATTTTGGTATGGAGCTGACCTATCTCCTCCTGTCCTCATTGGTCACAAATCTAAGAAATTCAGTGGAGAAAGATGTCCTCAATGTTCATTCCCGTCCTGGGAAGGCAAGTAGGAGGAAAGGTTCCCTGCCCCTTCTTTTTTTCCCATCTAAAAGACAAATAGGATTTTGGCTTCACAGTCTTTGCCAGTCAATGTCATTATGGAACAGGAAAGCAGCTTTCCTAGGGCAGGACATGGGTTTGCCCTCAGTCCTAAAGCTAACCTGATTTTGAGCTGAGCACGGCACATCTGAGCTGATTTTGGTGGGATATCTGCCCAAGGGAAGAAGCTGTTTAAGTTAAAGTGGAATGAGGCCTTGGTTTACACATTCAATTTATTTGAAGCTACTTTTTAATTAACAGTGATTAAAAATTAACAGTGATTGAAATATCACTTAACACTAATAAATATAGCTGGCAGATGAACAAGGAAGAATATGAGCTGCATGGCAGACAAGGACCTCTCCAATTCTAAAATTTCTGTGATGTGATAGTAAGATGATGGTTTTTGACTAGCTTGTGTTTTAACTAAAAGATTCCCCTTTTGTTTTAAAGAACAATGCTTCTTTAAACGTGATCCCAGTCTCTCACCAGAAATGAGTTTCTTATGAGCCAAATTAATTTTTGCTGACCTTAACAAATATGCATCAGTCACCCAAAACATGTACCCCAGAGAATCAAACAGCCAGCAAAACTTCACATAGCTCTAGAATTTATGTGTTTGTAGGATGCCTTAAGTATTTAAAACAATTTCTGTGATGTTTTAGACCATAAAGTCTGCTTTCAACTTTTGGCTCTGCTTTACAAGAAACATTGTTTAACAGGTTTATAACTTGCCTATAAAAATGTGCTCCAGGCTAAAGCTCAGTATAAAAAGGTCTCAGCTTAAGGGTAATTTTTTTTCATTACAACTTTTTCCTACTTTTTTTTTGCTTTTAAGATTAGAGCTGCCTCCAACAACTCCCCTTTCATTGTAGGATTATCACCAACACTGGCGGTTGATTTATGCTCTAAACTGCAGGGAAGGGAAAGGCAATCCAGATTTAGAAAAAACACCACAAAACCATCAGCAAACAAACACCCCAGAAATGCTGGAACTATGAGGTTTTACATGGTCAAGGTTTTAGATTTCTAAGGTAATGTTCTGGAACACGTTCTTAATAGAACTGTGACTTAGTGTGCACCTCAGACGATACGAAAGGATGTAAGGTAATTAATGTATTTAATTACCATTTCAGACTGGGGCATCTGTAACAGAGTGCTCCATTAATGCATCTCTGCACTGTTGAAAGTTTGGGGTTTCTCAAGACCTGGAAAAGAACCAGCTAAAGCTTTTTGGTCTGTTCATTTCATCCAGTGCAAAGTGTCGGGGTCATCCCAGTGAGCGTCACTTGAGCAAGCTCAGAAGTAATTTAACGTTCTCAGAAGCAGAAAACATTCAGCCTAATGATAATCAGTGAAGTCAGGTTCAGGGAAAGCAAAGTTCAGCAACTTGAGCTCAGTTTTATGTTCAATTATTTGGCTCATAAAAGCCAAATAGGTGTTAATGCCTAGGGAAGAGTAGGAATTATTAATATAAAGTTATATGAAACTACCATAAAGAGACAGCATTGGGATTTGTTGGGTTTTTCCCCTAACAACTGCAGAAGGGATATTGTTGGGAAAAGTAACCATATGCTTTTTCCCCAGTCTTTAACAGAGTGAGTGAAATTGCTATATTTTTGTTAAGTTTCCGGACAAGCTGAAGCAGTACTGTTGGTTAGACAGTACAGCATGGTAAGAACACTCAGTGGAGAACTTTTTCATCAGAGATCCTGGGCAGTCCCAGCTATGCTCTGGTTGTAACACCCACATCCATATCCATTTACATGAGAACCTTTGGGGCCCTCTGTTCTTTCACTGCCTCATTGTTCTGGGCATACAGGGTAGAGTTACACTTCCTAGAAACATCAGAGATACTGCTTCTGCATTTAAGACACCCAGAGAAAACTGTCCTGTTTTCAATGGTTATATAAATAGTTCAAATCCTGATCAGCTTCCTGCCCTAAAAGCCTCACAAGGGTATTTTATGCTTCTTTCAGAATCATGTGGTCGCAGGTGCTACATGTACAAGCTGCTTTTTATATCCCCTACAGTAGTATTTTCCTGATGTTTCCCTGCCCTGAGGGACTTGGCAGCCCATCCACACCATCACCAGGAGCTGGGGGTGTTTGGCCTGGACAAGAAAATGCTCCAGGGAAACCCTGTAATGCCTTCCAGTACTTAAAGGGGCAACAAAGGAGCTGGAGAGGGAGTTTTGAAAAGGGCAGGTGGTGGTAGAACTAGGAGGGACAGCTTCAAACTGAAAGAGGGCAGGGTGGGATTGGATATTAGGAAGAAATTCTTCCCTGTGTGGGTGGTGAGGCACTGGCACAGCTTGTCTGGAGAAGTTGTGGATGCCCCATCCCTGGAAGTATTCACGGCCAGGTTGGATGGGGCTAGTGAAAGGTGGCAGTGTGCTGGAACTAGATGACCTTTAAAGTCCCTTCCAACCCAAACCATTCTATGAAACAATTCTGTGATCATTTAAATATTAACTAAAAATGCAGAACAGCAATATGTTTCCATGCATCAATGACAAAGTGCTTATGCCTCGCCAGATCAGCAATGTTATGGAGACCATTGTGTCCATCTTATTTTGCCCAGTATGGTCCAAAAATCCCACAATCAATCCCACAAAATCCTGTGGGTGGTGTGCAAAAGAAAAAACTTTTTAAAAACTTTCTGCAGAACCATGCTATATTAACCTGCAAAACAGCTCTGATGATTCTCCTTTTTATATAATCACCAAGCTTTAAGTTGATAATTATTAAAATGAACATATCGGCTAAAACAATGCATTTGTTATCCATGAGTTGCTATCCACACATGAATGACAACAGTGATGCTTTCACAAGTGGTCTGTGCCACACCAGGCAGTACCTTAGGATTTACACGAGGAGGACAACTTTGTCTTTAGGTTTTCAAGAGTTAAAGAAACAATATTAAAAGTTGAAGGCTACTGAAGTAGGGAAAAAGTTAGGATTTTCAGTGGCAACCCAACTTCATTCATAAGAGTAGAATTTACTGGTGCTTAAGCCTTTTTCTACTAAGTGAGGTGGACATAATTCTAATCACTGGGATGAAGTTACAGCTAAGCCAAAACAGCTCAGCTCCGCTGCAGGTGAGAAGCACATATTTGATGGTCTGTCAGAGGGAGTTCTGCAGAGCCACTGCTCCCCCAACAACAGGGCCGAGGGGATGAAGATGCCCAGACTGAAAATACACCCTTTGTGCCTAATTCAGTTTCTAAATCTCATCAGGAAGGGGATACAAGCACAGGCCCTATTTGTACTAATGTGAACTGAAACACACACTAAAGAAATGACTCATAGCAGAGACTCAAGGACCTGGGAGAGATTGTAATACTGTGTCTAATTTTGGAAACACTTCATTATTTGCATCCTCTTTCAATGCCAATGGAAATAATGAATGTTAATAGCAGGTGCACCAGCGAGTCCTGGCAGTTGTGACCTTCAGGAGAGAGAACTGGGATTTACAGATGACAAGATTCACTGCAAGCACATCACACCACACTGAGCTGCTGATTTTCAGGCTCACTACGATTTACTGGAATACCCCAGCCCATACACCTATAGTCCAGCACCCACAGGAAGGGAAGTTTTACTAACAAATATCCCAGTCTGCAATTTTCACCAGCAATTCCCAAGACCCATCATGTTAACCAATATGATGTTAACTTATAACTAACTTTTCCTCATGGGACTTATTAGCATTACACATTGCAAATCTAATACTAAGGCTTTTCCCTTGCACACAGACCTAGTAGAAATATGAACATGAGGCAGAAATGGGCCACCTGATACTAAAGTCCAGTGCAATTACAGACTTCTGGAAAGCAAAATTATTTTAGGCACTAATGCAAGAATTTGCTTTTTTGCTGCTTTCCTTTTGAAAGCATTTACCTAACTCACATGCCCACATCTCTTGTAAGTATCCTTTCCTCATAAAAGTGAAAAATAAATCCTGGAGGCATCCTATTTGTGAGTTGAGACATCAGCTTTCACAATACAACTAAAGTATATTTGTGTACCTGCAGGCGTACATAGAAAAGCAAGCCTTCATCTATGAGTTAGTTACTACCTGCACATAGACATACATGATGCACATACATACATGCATGATTGATTTCTGCAAGAAATATGAAGAATAAATTAGGTCTGGGCTAGATAAGCAATGCAGCACATTGAACCAGACTTCTATGAGGCAGTTTGAGAACTTTATCTGTCCCCATTTCATTTTAAAAGCTGTTGTTCTTGCCCTACTAGCTTCATCTCTGGCCTTTCTGGGACCTGGAGATGGAGACAAGCTTCAGTTTCTGGAATTTTTTTTGTCCCACAAAATACTGTGTTTTTCTTGACTTGTGTGGACATGATGGAAAGAAGATAGATTACAAAAGAGAAACATCCCCTTTCTGCCTGCTCTCAAATCCCCTTTCTGGTTCTTAAACGCAAAGCAGTTGGACAATTACACCTGAGCCAATATATTGTGCTGCTGTTCTTCTGTGTTTACCACGTATTTGATGCAGTAAATCCTGGGCACTGGCTCCTGACACCCACAGAGGTTAATTGAGAAGCCTTCCTTGCTTGCCTGTAAACAGAATGTTTTTCCAGCACTTGATACCCCAGAAAATCCTTCACTGACTGTACTCTGTGATCCAATGGGAAGTTCTTCACACATTTCCTGAGTAGAGAGAAAAGCCATTTCAGTAAAAAAAAAAAATATTATTTAAGTTTCAGTAGGGCAGTGCGACAGCAAAAAGTTTTTCTGCCTTCATAATATATCACTGTAATGTTTGATTTATAGCAGAATTTGTACCAGAGACTAGTGACTAAAATATGCTGTAGGGTAAGGTCATAAATTTTCAGATCTCACCCAATGAGTTTTAAGATGTTAAGTACATTAAATTTTTAATTGAAAAGTAACTCAACTGCAATGTCATAACTTGAGAAGTCCAGAAACCTTACAAAGTCCAGCTTGCATTAATTTATACTAAAAACAGAGCACTACATATTTCTATATATGTCTGAATTTGCCCCCAGTTACTCTCAGACTTCTCTTTTCTTCCAGTTAAGTAAATTCACTCTCACATTCAAACCTGAAAGAAGTCCTAAAACAGCATGTAGCCTCTGAACTCCCAGGGCCAGAGGCCTCCCACTGCCTTTAATACTTTTTGCCTATATTGATAGATAACTTCATTTGTCACAGAGTGGCCCATAGGCCTCTAGAACCAAAGCTCTATTAAACAAACATAAAAACCCCCAGAATTTAATTTTCACATTCATAAGGGATATATTTTTTTCATATATTAAGGCCTTTTAAAGATAATTTGTATGTATTTTTAAAAATCCAATTTATATCACCTTGAATACTGAGTAAATATACATGTAACAAGAACATATGCTGGCTTTTAATCAGCAAAATATTTAATAAGCATGGTCCTAACTTTGTCCAAGAAGCCTGAAACTGTTTTAATGAATCAAATCTAGAGTTAGTCTGAGACAAACTTTATTCAAGGATTTACAAAAATTATAATCTTTGGGTATATAAGAAGCAGGAAAGGTTTTTGTTACCTTTAACTGATATTTGCCTGTTTTTGCTCTGTAAAAATATTCTCAGAATGCCATGGCCTCTCAGCTCTAGAACAGTGAGGAAACATTCCTGTAACAATGCTTCCAGAATGAAATTAATAAGGCTCAGCATTTAATAATTCCCACCAATTAACAAACAATGGATAACACTTAATCCTGATTTCAATGCATGACAGAAATATCTTATGGGAGCCCCAGTTTGATCCTATTCATTAAGGAGCAGAATCTACACTTCTTAGAGATGGGTTTGTTCCTTGACGTCTCTCTGACTACAGGTGGCCAGGAATAGTCTCTGCACTAACTGTGGTGTGCTGTTTGCACTCAGACACAAAAACAACACTGCTCAGTCCAAGCCAGCATACGAATCATTTATATTTAACTTGAAATCAGCCCTGTGAAAACAAAAGAAAGCTGTTCTCCCAACCTACTTCACCTCCCTTTGCCTTGTTCCATGAGATCAATTGGCAAGTAGAGGTTGCTACAAATATAGACCACAGCACAACCTTATTTTCTTCCCTCCATAGTAACTCAGAAAAACAAAAAGCTATGGCCCACAAAGGCCTTATTAATTTCCTTTATTGATTGAAATGTAAGACACAAGGCGCCTCACAGCTCCTGAGCCACACAACAAAATAAGTGCGAGGACCAGCAATGAAAAAGTAATGAAAGTAATGAAACAAAAGAAATTATGAAAAGTAAAGCTAAAGATCAATATGCTGCTTTTCTGAAAGACTATGCTCAGCTTTAAAAACAGAGATGTTGGTACTGAATGTTTGATTAGCTATAGATCGCTAAAGAAGGATTCCAGACCATCTGGAGTCTATTCTGTAAGTTGATCTGGAAACCTCTAGCTCAAAAATAGTGCCTGTGCGAAGGCACAGACATACATACCACAACATCAGGAGCAAGTTTATGGAATATATTTTAGATAAAAATATGCCATCTTTATCTCCTGGGAAACCTGAGATGAAAAATAAAAGAACCCAAATATCAAAGTACTAGAAACAATTGCAGAAGCAAGCCATCATTTCTTAAAGGAGCAACAAGAGGGAGGGTAATACCAAAAAGCCTGATGAGCAGCTTTAGCTTCTAAACATCAAAGGATGCAATTATTCAACAATGTCAGATAATCACCCAGATGATAAATATATATCTGCTCAACTTTAACAGGGAGCTTAAAATAAAACTTAAAATATAGCAGAGGAACAGAAGCCCCCATTGCACTGGGAGGATAGGGAAATTGGAGCATCACACAAATACTGAAAAAAAGTTGTCTTAAAATAGAACTTGGAATGATGCCATAGTTAATATAATTAAGTTAATATAGCTATATATACATAACATGCTGGTGTATTAAACATGGTTTTTAAATACAGCTTTAACCAGAATGAAAAAGAAAGGCAAGTCTTGACAAAGATTTTGGTCACCATCAGCAGGGCAAAGAAAACTGAAATAATTCGAGACAGTGACTAGAGAAATGCTTTTATTTTTATATTTAAATCAGGTTGGATCCAACTAAAAGGCTTCCTCCCTGTTTCTATAACAAGAGTAGAACAATTATCAGGCGTGTCTCGGGAGGAGAAACCAGTCTGTGTACAGCACTTGAGTTACAGTCAAGTAGTGCAGCATGTCCAAGGGAAAACAGCAAATAATGTTCTGGAGGTGGTAGAAGAAAGAGGTCCTTACTAAGCAGTTGACAATCAGCCTGCATAAGAGATCTTTGCCCCTAAGAATCAGGGCAAACCTTTCCAGAGTGTATTTCCTGGATTTTAATAAAGATGGTATCCTGGGAATCTAAAGAATAGGACTTTAAGCAGAGTTTGGTTCATTTTGACATCCAGAAGGGTTTCCAGAAAGAAAGTGAATGAAAAAGAAAAGCTATAAAACATTAACTGCTTGAGTATTTAAAAAAACAAGATGCAGTCTGGAAGTCATAAATGTGTCTCCAACCTGGCCATGACTGAGTAATACAACCAGGCAGGGTCTTACCAAAGGGAGTTCCAGGCAAACTTTCCACCCTCTCCTTCCCATCAAATTCCCCACCATTTCCTTCCATCCTCACAGCAGAGGATCCAGATGTGGGGACGTATTTTCCCATTCTGACAGGGACTTCAGATGGCTCTGCATGTAGTGACAAAGAGTATGTCAAGCATGAAACACATTTCCCTATAACCCAGGTATGTTGTGAAGTACAAATGTGGTATTTGGAGCTCTTGAAGAACTGGGAGAACTGCTTCTAGTGAAATCTCAAACAAAAATGTCAGGAAAACAAAAAGGGAAAAAAGAGAGTCTTAGGTCATTGCCTTCTTGACTCACTTTTGAATCTTGGGAGAAATGGTTTGATGAGTTTAGAATTTATGCATCTATCTATACATATTATTACCATTCTAGCAAGCTAAATTGATATAATCATATGGCTTAAAGATAAAGTGACACTAGCAAACCTGCTAAGACAGTAAAATAGAAAACCCCTGAACATTTATCTAAGAGTGATCCCAGACATTTTCTCCAGACATATATTTTTTTCTATAAACATTTTTTTAACAGATTTCCTGTGCTTACAATGGATCTGCTTTTGAAAAACCTAAGCCTATGCAAATACATATTCTACTCCAGAAGAAAGAAAAATTGAGATCAAAGCTCATCACCCAAGTAATGGAAATGTGAAACGTAGATGCAAAAGTGTGTGAGATAAACAATACTCCTTCACTTGTTTACCCTTGTCTCTCTAGTTTGTTTTCTCATTATACAAATCACAAACAAGCAAAGACACTGTTACAAAACCAGCAACTGGGAACAATTTTCAAATATTCCATGCTCAGGAACAGTCAATCATTTGACAGAGACCAGGCATAGGGTATTTACTTTTTATTCCTACCAGATGAAACTGAGCTTCTACCTAAAACTGTGTCTGTGCTTAGGAAGCTGGAGTGAAAAGATCCCTGCTTTAAAATGGTGAATGACATTTATTGCTGCCACTTGTGAATTAAAATACATAAAATTGTCCACTGAGGTATATTTGAGCACACAAAAATGTCCATAGCCTTCATTAGGTTCTATTAAATCTCATCTATTTGCAAATGCATCTCTGTGGCTTCTGCAGCCCTGACATGCACTGGAAGGGGCAGCAGCACTCCCATGATCTAAGCTCACACTCCCTTTCTTTGTAATAAAAATAATGTACAGGCAGCCAGAAAACACAGATATTATCCTGCCATAGCTTCTAGTGAAATAAACCACAAGAAAAAAGCTCT
The DNA here is from genome assembly GCA_013398275.1 of Promerops cafer. Classification (NCBI taxonomy): domain Eukaryota; kingdom Metazoa; phylum Chordata; class Aves; order Passeriformes; family Nectariniidae; genus Promerops; species Promerops cafer. Next base: position 7,512 of record VZSE01002202.1, on the reverse strand, counting down.
GGAAACATCCTCACAGCTCAGGCTATCTTGGTACTTGTGTGATAAACTCTGAGGTACATCAGCAATGCTAAACTGCAAGGCGTTCCAGCTTCCTCTGCAGGACAGACTGGATGGAACTTCTTACACATAATGGGAGAGCCTCAAATAAACCAGATTGTTTGAATCTGAGCATTAAAAAAGAACATAGAGCTTTTTCAAGAACGTGGGCTTTGGAGGGAGAAGCTGCTCCTTTGGAGGGAGTGAGAAGCTGCTCCCTTTGGCTGCAAACATCCTGCAAACTAAGGTGTTTTTATAAAAATGAAATGACAGTTGTTCTGTGCAATTATGTCCACACATATCCTCAGCAGATGGTCAAGGCATCTGTACTGATTTAAACTTGCTTCAGGATTCTAACAGGCTCCCTTGATGGATGTGCATCCTTCCCTCTCCTTTGGCATGCTAATCTCATCATTCCCAGCAAAGGTTTCACTCAGCACTTACAGACATGCTACAACTTGACAGCTTTACAATTTACCCTCCCTAAGAGCAAAACAAACGGCACATGTCCCATTATCCTCACCAAAGCCTGGCCTGGCCTAAGATTGTAGGAGCATTGAATTTTCTGTTTTGCTGCAAAAGAGCAAACTCAAAACTGACTATTTTTCCTTCTTTTAAAAGGATCTTGGTGCTTGATTTAAGGACCACTTCTCTTCTGTAAGGCAGATGATGCAGAGCAGCATTAATGACTGCTACAGTGCGTTTCCTCACAGCCGTCTCACCGCTGGTTCTGTATGACAAACAGCCCAAGTCCTGAGTGGGACCTTTACAACTAAACAGCAGCAGCAGAGAAAACCAGACCAAGTTCTTTGCAGAACATGGTGATGTGGCTCAAAGTGCCAGTGGTGCAGCTCTCATTTCCTTCGCAGAAAATCCAATCCTGTGCTTTTAGCCAGAGGATAGCTCTAGGGTTGTGTATTGAATGGACTAAATACTTCCAACAGTACTTCTGGTTCATTCTGTACTGAAAAGGACATTCTGGCAGAAGACATCTTCCACTATTCACCTGGATCCCTGAGGCAACGGTGCATATCCATTTACTGTATAATAGCAGGTAATGAATAATCTCCGTCTTCACTCATTAGGCTCACTGTATTTTGAAATAAATTAAAATGTAACTGTAAGAATCTATCAGTCTTATAAACAGGTTTTTTCCTATTTCAATGATAGGTAGATGAAAAGTGCATTTATCCTGGGAAAACTTTTACTCTCATTTAATCTTAGCACTGTCTCAATACACCTTTTTCTCCTTAAGATATGATCTATCACAGTTTAAGAGTTCGCTGTGATTCCTTTGCTCGGCTTGGCCAGAGGCAGCTGGCAGAATAAGGAACAGGAACGATGGTCTAGCCCAGAAAATAAAAACTTTAATAATGAAAATAACAAACGTGGAGACCGCAGGTTACAGAGACTAGGACCAAAGACCCCTGGGTGGGGCAAACACAGCCAGGCATAGGGGCACAGGTCCAATCACGAATGTGAACTCAGAACATGACCTTATATGAAATAGGCACTGAGCCAACTGAGAACAAGAACCAGAAACTTGACCAAATATAGGATAGTTCTATTAGCGTACTAGCTCCCAAGAACCCACGGTGCCCACTGTGACCTGACCAGGTGCCCCCTCAGTATACAGTTTGCCACGGTCTGAGGTCAAAGCCATCTGTAAAAGCATCTGAAGCAGAAATCTCAGCTTGATGAGATCCCACAATTCACCCTCTCTTTACAAAAATATTCTTAAAGATTTCTGAAAACCTCTTAACAGACAACTTATAAAACAGGGTAACAACATAAACACAACAATAACAACTACAAAAATCAGTAAACCCATTTTGAGCAAAGATAAAGCCCAACCTGTTAAGTTCCATTTTTTGAACAGTCCATTGAGGCAGTCTTTGTCACTTTCCACTTGCAGTTTTCTGACTCCCTCTTTGATGCTTTTGTGTATGGACTCACTGTGGTCTGAGAGATTCATGCGGCACGTGCCCTCGAAGTCCTTGCAACCATGTCCTTGTGCTAGCAGCAAGAAGTCAATTGCAGCTCTGTTTTGCAGGGTAGCATGTCTGATACTGTCCATATCTGTCAGTAGCTCAGTTAGGGCCTGAGACGTGGCATTGGTTTGCTTACTCAGCCAACATCCTAGATTGCCTAACATTTTCAAAGCTTTCACTGCAGCAACCCCAGGTGCCAATACTGAGGCTGCCATTCTTTTTCCTTTACTCCAAAAGGTAACTGCGTCTTTGCAATCTGATTCAAATTGATGGATAAATCTCTTACATCTTACCTTTTTGTCATGAATTGGGGCAATCTCAGGTACTAGTACAGTAGGCCTCCCTATGCTACATAGCCCCCACTTAATGCGAGATGGAATGGCAGGCCAAGCTCTGCCTCCCCAAGTGAGAAATGTTCCAGATGGTAACTGTAACGGGGAATCACTGGACCAGGAAATGATGGGTGAGGTGTAGTTACACCAGGTACTTTCATTTTTATAGACTGGATGATGTGGGGAGACATCCCACCATGTATTTGGTTGCTTTCTTATAGCGTCAACATTAATGATAGTATGTAATAATTCGGGATTCATTTTGATATAATGAAATCTAAACCAAAAATCCACTTTTACAGAACCTAGAATTTCCAGTTCTTGGGGTTCTAGTGGTGCGTGTGGTAGGTTCCTGGCCCAGTAATCCCAGTTATTAATGGGATTGTGAATCCATTCTTTGTGGGGACACAAAACACGGATGGCATCCTTGTTTAAGGACCACACATCTGTTGGTAACCCAACTAAACAGGTGGAAAAGGGGATATCAGGGGTGGCTACCGACAGACACAGGGTTTCCTGCTTGGTGTTGTTAGCCAACGTAACCCAGACATTTTTCTTCGGCTGCGGGACTTCCCAGGTCTTAGCAAGGAGCATGGCATCAATTAGGATAGGTATAGCGAGCAGGAGTCCTTTAGGAGTCATGTCTGGTGGAACAGCCTGTGGATTAAACTCAAAAATTAATGATACTTAAGGAGTTAAGAAAACAGTGTCATTAATCAGCAATGTACAGTAGGAGGTGAGGGATGGCTATTTGCAAGCCCCAAGGTGTTTTTTGTGTAGATTCTTCCTGGGCTTCCTCCTGTAGAGCTTCTTGGTGGTTTTGTAGAGGCTGCAGGTATGGCTTGATGTTCTTTGCTGGAACCCACCAAGGTCCTTTACTTGTAGATACAAGCATACCCTTTTCCCCAAGTAATCAGAGGAAAGAGTCCCATAATTTGACCTGTTTCAAGATCTTTAACTAACACTGGAGGTCTCTCTCTTAATTGTGCCTGTGTTGTATTAGAAAAATGCCTGATAATTGGGGCATTTGGTTCCATAAAGGAATTATTCAAAAACTTGAATACATATGTGGCCTTAGCAAGCCTTTCAACTGTGGATAACGTTTCTATTTCTCTTTTTTGTTGTTCCAGCAGGCGTTTAAGAGACCTATGTGCTCTTTCAACAATTGATTGGCCTGTGGGAGAGTGTGGAATGCCTGTGATATGTTTGATCCCCCACAGATTAAATAACTGCTGTGTTCTCTGGGAGACATAGGCAGGCCCATTATCTGTTTCTACCTCTTGTGGGATGCCTAGAGTTCAAAATGCTTGTAGGAAATGTTTAATAACACCTTTTGCTGCTTCACCTATGTGAGCAGAGGCAAAGATTGCTCCTGAGAAAGTGTCTATTGAAACATACATATTTAAAGCGACCAAAAGATGCATAATGGGTTACATTGCTCTGCCAAATTTGTAAACTGTGAAGCGCTCTAGGATTTACTCCTGCCCCAATAGACAGCAGAGAATATTTTTGGCAGTAAGGGCATGTAGTGACAATGGCTCCAGCTTGATCTCTGGTGATATTAAAGATGCATATTAGGGCAGATGCATTTTGGTGGAAGAATGCATGGCTGAGCCGTGCTTGCTTAAAGATGTTTGGAAGCGTGGTGTGTATGGTCATAGCCAAGGTATCGGCTGGTCTATTGCCTTGGGCTAGAAATCCTGGCAAAGAAGTGTGAGAACAAAATAGCGATGTTGTCTCTGAGAAAGAAAAAAAATTAAAGTTTTAAGCAAAGAGTATAACTGATCATTAGAAACTGTCTTTAGGAATGAATATTCAGCTCTCTCAATGATGCCTGCAACACAAGCAGAATCAGTTACCAGGTTAAGAGGACATGTGACCTTAGAAAAAGCTCTAACAACCACAGCTAATTCAACTATTTGGGGTGAACCTTCTTCTGTTTCAATGTCAGATTCCCAATCATGTGTTACATGGTTTTGCCAGGTTATAACAGATTTATGGGACTGTCCTGATCCATCCATGAAGATGAAGGTGAAGATGGTTATTGCATCAAGGGGTACAACACTTTTTAAAGGTTTAGGAATTAGGCTAAGGGAGGAATGCAACAGCCTATGTTTAGGGTAATTAATTGAAATTTGCCCAGTAAAATTTTCTAGTGCAATTTGCAAGCATTCTGATTGCTGCAATAGCCAATCTAAATATAGAGTAGTTGTAGGAAGGAATATAGTGGAGAAATTGTTTCCTGCAAGAGAAAATAAACATGACCTGGCTCTTACAATAAGCTGAGCCATCATCTCTGGCTTTGTTGTTATCGTTTTACTAGGCTGGTGGGGTAGGAAAACCTATTCTAAAATTAACAAAGGATCAGATGCCTCGGGGTCCCATTGAAAGATTAAGGCATGAGGTTGGAGTCCCTTTCCCAAAATAGCTAGCAGGAATGGTAAATTTGGATTTATTGTGTGCGCCTGACAAGTTTGAATGGCATGGGATACCTTATCTAAGGCATCCCTTGCCTCATCAGTTACCTGTCTAGGTGAATTTAACTCAGAATCTCCCCTTAACAAAGCAAACAACAGAACCAAATCTTTGTTAGTAATTCCCAGCAAAGATCTGACCCAATTAATTGTTTCCAATAGTTTTTGTAAATGATGGAGTGTTTCTGGTTTCTCATTTAGCTGCAGTGGCTGTGCTGTACAGTCTGAGAAAGAATTTTGAGCCACAAATATTTCCAGGGTTCTGTTTGTTGTATCTTTTCCTCTGCGATGGTCAGTCCTGCCTGTTGGATGGCCGTGACAGTGGCTTTTAAAGTTGTATCTTGTTGGGGGTTGGGTTTCTGTCTGTGGAATTTCTTCCCATTTGAGTTGCTAAAAAAGCACTTATGGCTTAGTGCTTCAGATGGGCAGGTAGGGTGAACTCCAGGGGGAGGGGGCAGAGATACTGCAAGAGTGCAGGCAGGTAAAAGACGGGTTTGGGGGTAGCCTCGCCCTCTTGCTTTGGTGGCATCGGAGGAGGAGAGCTCAGCTGTCGCTTACTGCAAGGATAATTCACCAGCCTTGAGAGACTAACCACCATCTGCTCATGTTCTCCGGAAATCCTGCTTCTCCCAGTCCTGCCCAGAGCCGGGCCACCACTGTGCCGCCCTCCCGCTGCTCCTTCAGCACTGCTCTGGGTTTTCTCCATGCAGTAGCCTGCACCATACTGTCCTGCTGGGATGCCCCACCATTCCAGTTACCACCCCAGCCTGCTGCTTCCGAAGAGTCCTGCTAGGAGCACCGGGATTGACTGCCCCAGGGGTTTGTGAAGCAAAGCCTCTCCTCCATCCCTCCCTGTCTAGCTGAGTGGCCATTGCCACGTGTTCCCCGAGCCTGCGCCAGAGCGCCCCCTGCAGCCACGTGGGGGAGCACCGCACCTGCCCTGCACATCGGGAGCTGCCTGCTCCCCTGCCGGCTGTGACCGTAACTGCACCAACGGGAAAGTGCCGCAGCCGAAAGGCTGTCACTGGTTCTGGGTCTGTTTGGTGTTAATGCCATAGTTATTGCTGTTTGTTTGCTTTATTATAAATACCAGTAAAGAACTGCTATTCCTATCCCCACATCTTTGCCTGAGAGCCCCTTAATTCTAATAATTCTGAGGGAGGGGGTTTACGTTCTCCATTCCAAGAGAGGTTTTGCTGCCTTCCCTTGCAGACACCTGTCTTATAAACCAAGACATAGCTAAAGATGGATCATTTTCAGATGCAATAAATATATCATCCATATAATGGTATATAATCACTTCTGGGTAATCTTGGTGAACTGGAGCTAAAACCTTAGCCACAAACCATTGCATATGGCTGGCGAATTTTTCATGCCTTGGAGTAGTACTGTACAGTGGTACCTCTGGAGATGTGCCTGTCTGTTAAGGCTGGGTATTGAAAAAGCAAATTGAGGGGTGTCATCACGGTGAAGGTGATTGTCAAGGAAACAGTCTTTTAAATCTATAACAGTCAATTTCCATGCCTTAGGAATCATGACAGGGGATGTTAAACCAGGTTGTAGTGTGCCCATGTCTTCGATGACCTCATTAATTTTATGTAGGTCTTGTAAGAGCTGCCACTTATTGCTGTTTTGTTTTTGGATGACAAAGACAGGTGTATTCCATGGGCTTGTGGTCAGTATTATGTGACCCTTTTGGAGTTGTTCTTGCACTAGAGACTTAAGCGTGACGAGTTTTGCTTCAGGGAGGGGCCATTGATCAATCCACACGGGTTTATCAGTTTTCCAGGTCAATTTAAGGATGTCATGCTGTTCAATGGCCCCAATTAAAAATTTGTTTCCAGGTGCATTCCCCACTGGGACAAAATGTCTCTTTCCCACAAAATTATGGGGGCTCTTACCACGAAGGGTCTGGTGGTGGCAATGCGGCCTTCAGGTCCCTCAAACTTAACTAGCTGTATACTCCTCAGGCTGTCACTGGTACCTCCAATCCCTGCTAGCGTTCTTGGAGCAGGTGTAAGAGTCCAGTCAGGAGGCCACTTGGACTGTGAGATGACCGTCACATCCACACCTGTGTCGATGAGTCCAGAGAGAACAATCTTTTTGGTGTTAAGTTCTAGTGTGCAGGTTAGTTGAGGTCGATTGAGGTTTATTATCCTGGTCCACATTCCTAAGGACTCTGATGTGTTGTTAGAGTCCTGTTCAGGGAGTAACATCGCTTGAGCAATTACCATTCCCTGGGGGATAAAGCAAGGTGGGTCAGGGCACAAAGCTAACACAGTGATTTCTTGTTGGGATGTCACTGATAACACAGAGGGTAACACAAAAAACCCCTCAGTCCTTGATCTGCACTTTCCCAAAATTAACAGTTCACAGGGCCAATCTTCGGGCCCAAGCTGACCTATTGATACGGTGTGTCACTTGGCACTTGACAGCTCCAATCTGGCACCTGGGAGCAAGGCTGCTGGTAGCCCTGAAAAAAGGTGTTGAAGCTTCGGGCCACCTGGTCTCCAGTGGTCACAGGCAGAAATGGCTGGGGCATTTGTGTCGTAGCACAGGGCCACTCCACACTGTGCTAGAAGTTTCCTGAGGCCGGCTTGCCATAACCCCCCCAGTTTTGGGCGACACTGGTTAGAGTGAGGGCAACTCCTTTTATATTTGGAACAGGCAGGAGCCTTG
>VZSE01002199.1:319022-352822 GCA_013398275.1 Promerops cafer | reverse complement strand
TGGGGCTGCGGCGGGCGGCGGGGGCGGCCGTCGCTGTCGGCACTGTCACCATGCTGAGCCGCAGCTCCTTCACCAGCCTGGTGGTGGGCGTGTTCGCCGTGTACGTGGCGCACACCTGCTGGGTCATGTACGGCATCGTCTACACGCGGCCCTGCCCGGCGGCGGCGGACAGCGCGGCCGGGGGATGCGTCTGGCCCTACTTGGCTCGGAGGCCCAAGCTTCAGGTGAGCGGGGCCGGCACGGCCCTCGGCCCCACCCCTGTCCCTGCCCCCTGCCCTCTGACCCCGCTTCTGCCCCCTGTCCCTGCTGCCTCCCGGGCGAGCCGCTGCCACGCCCTCTCGGTAGTGCCGGGCCTTGTGGAGCGCTCCCTTGGCTGGTGCACGGGTAGGACTTGGCTTCGTGTTTTTTATTGATTTCGTATATCTGCTGTCGCACACGTACTGGTTAGATCAGCGTTGCGGAAGTAATGCTGGGCCTGTTTAGTCCAGAGAAGACTGAGAAGGGATCTCATTAATTCATATAAATATCTCAAAGGATGGGTGCCAGGGCGATGTTGCCAGACTTCTAAGTGGTGCCTGGCGACAGGATGAGGAGTAATGGCCATAAACTAAAACACAAGATTTCCCACTTCAATGTGAGGAAGAACTTCATTATGTTGAGGGTTGCCGAGCACTGGAACAGGCTGCCCAGGGAGATGGTGGAGTCTCCCTGTCTGGAGACATTCCAAACCCATCTAAATGTGCTCCTGTGTTACCTGCTCTAGATCAGCCTGCCTTGGCAGGAGAGTTGGACAAGGTGATCTCCAGAGGTTCTTTCCAGCCCTGAGAGAGACCCTTTCCTTTACTGACAGGGTCTCTGGTTCTGTGAAATAACTCCACTTCCTTCACCTGCCAGAATAGGTCATCCCATTAAAATGTATTTAGTGGCTGTGTTTCTGCCCCCAAAAAGAGCTGAAAGACTTTTTTTGAGTACACTATTTTCTTTCCCTGTGTATACAACCTTCCTGCAACTGGGAGAATTAGTGAAGCTGAAAGACAGACCTGTACTGCAAATGTAGAGATGCATGAACTTATTTCCATACTTTTAATTTCTCTGTACTGTGTTTTCATTTCAGTTAAGTGTGTACACTACCACACGGTCTAGCATTGGTGCTGAGAGTAATATAGATCTCGTTTTGAATGTGGAAGATTTTGATATTGAGTCCAAATTTGAAAGGTAAGGATCTGGACCAGTAGTATCCAAGGTTTCAGAGTTCTTTGTTGAATTCTGAAGTGTGCATCCTAACTGGATGGAGTTACATGGATGGAAGTATGCATGAAGGCAAGGTAGATTTCACTATTGGTTAGCTTGGATCAGCATGCTCTTTTCAGCCATATAGGCAAATGTTTTGCAGAAGTGTGCCTTGCTTATAATAGTAAAAATTACTTTCCATTGAGAAAATCTAAAGACAAATGTGCCTGGAAATGCTTCAGACTTGCCTCTAATCACACAGGTAGGACACTGGCTACACGTTTTGTTTTGTTCTTAATTGCTGTGGCTTCAGACTTGGAACAGGACTTAGATGTCAAACCATATTCTACTTTTGTGTGTTTTAGCAACACACTCTTCCATAACTGTTTCTCTGCTAAAAATCACACGAGAAAACCTTCTTTTCCGATAGTGTAGGATTTGGGGATCTTCTGAAGGGGTACTGGTGCCAAGACTGTGCCCTAGAGAAGTTTTTTAGTAGAACACTGCACTCTACATATGCCTCTGAGCAGTTAAAATGACTGGAACTACTTGTTTTGTTCTTCAGATTTGCTGTCTCACTTTTGTTTTGTTTGTTTAAAATAATTACCCCATTCTTGACTCTCTTATCGTAGTCTCCGAGGTTATTTTACTCTCTTCATTTTCTGTGACTAAAGAACTTGTTGGTTGCAGTTTAGGTCGTATTGAACTTAATGTCTGACAGACCTTATAAGAATTGTTTTACTGACAGGGTCTGCTAAGCCATTGAAAGTATTCAGAGCAGAATAAGCTGAGCAAGACTACAGGAATAGAGAAGGCATTATGCAAGGGTGCAAGTAGGATGATTTCTTGGCTAGTACAAGGGGAGTGATTTCATGGTTTGGGGCTCCAGTTTAGAGTCCTGTGCTTGGCATGCCATAGCTGAGAAGATATTTTATTAATGTAAGGTGCATGGCAAAACTTTTTGATTTTCTTTTTAAACTTTATATCCCGTCTACAATCTATGGTGCATCTTCAGCACATGAAGGCTGTTTTTTTACAGGTGCTGTCATAATTTTGGCCCTGTGACCTATCAGCAGAAGAAAGCAACAAAAGAATTGATGATGCAGTCCTGTGTTATATAGGGCAATAAAGTAGGGAGTGGACAAAGGTTAAACTATCTTAATATAATAGTATATCTTTGGAAATGCATATATTGTGATATGTCTAAAAAATTACTCCATACAGCCATGGAACATGTTAGCCAGAAGTAATTGTTGTGTTCCAGGCAGCCTAAATGTTTAGTAATAGCTAAATATTTCAGCTTGTGCTATGTCATCTCATAATATATTTATTTTGTATTTTAGGACAGTGAATGTCTCTGTACCAAAGAAAACCCGAAATAATGGCACATTATATGCATTTGTATTTCTTCACCATGCTGGCATTTTGCCTTGGCATGATGGTAAGCAGGTGCATATAGTAAGCCCTCTGACCACATACATGGTCCCCAAACCAGAAGAGATTAATTTGCTCACTGGTGAATCAGCCACACAGGTAGGTGTGTGTTCCATCTATAGAAAACATCTGCAAAATCAGTAATTTATTATATAGACATTTCTAGTGTTAGTATCTGCTGTGCTTGCGTCTTTAAACTAATGATGATACACAGACAAAAAAAAAAAATCAAAATCCTCTTCTTGATTATCATCCTAATAGCAGACCACTCAGCAGAGCAGAGGCACAGCTCTTTGAAATGCTGGCTAGTTATTAAAATATTTCCCTAGTTAACAATAATTGCTTCAAGGATTCATTGCTTTTGGTAGAAATACTGTATTGCTCTGTAACAGCATGGTGCTGCTTTCTATAGTGAATTGAATTAATATGAAATAATATGCTTTGCTGTTGTAAAATAGGAGTATAAGATGAAGACAAACAGATAATGCTCGGTTGATCATCCACATCCTTTTGACTGTTTTCAAGTAACATCTGATTACTGTACAGTCCTGATTTTAAAGTGATTTTTTCTTATTAATATCCACATTCCTAAGGTATAAAGGTTAATTAGATGAATATTCCTTCTTGATGAACAAGGCTGTGAATGGACACTGAAGTTTTTCAGTGTCAGATTGTGGTGGGCCTTTAAAATCTATTCTGTTGTACTTGAGCAAAATACTTGATCTGGTCAAAATTAAGGTAAATTGTTTCTTAGTGGGCTTCTGGTTTTTGATATAGTTAATGACTACCTGGATTCTGTGAGTTAGATTATTACCCTGTTCAAAATTCACGTTGGTTAGCAGTATGTATTTTTATTCTTTTTTAAAAGCAAATTGAAGCAGAAAAACAGACCAATGCCCTGGATGAACCTGTCTCTCACTGGAGGTCAAGACTAACCTTAAATGTCATGGTGGAAGATTTTGTGTTTGATGGATCATCCCTCCCTGCTGATGTTCACCGTTACATGAAGATGTAAGTCGATGACTTAATTTTGTCAGATGTATTATTATGAACGTATGGCACATTTCTTCAAAAATCTTCCCTCACCTTCTTCAGTATTTTATGTTTAAATGGGCACCTAGAGACAAGAACAGATGCTCTAAATGCTTCCATTTTGGTAGTGACAAATTGCTGCTAAGGTATTATGTACTAGAAAGCCTTATTGGAGATACCTCCTTCCTAGGCAGCTCAGAGTTTGGAATACTTTTTTTGTGTGAAGTTACCATAGTAAGACAGTTACCATAGCTTAGCAAAGCAGGACTACAAAGACAGGTAAAATGCTACAGCAGACCTCAAACCTGTTTGTTCTCCAATTGTCCTTCTGGCCTTCAGAGCAATTTTCATCCCTTGACCCTTTCCAGTTTTCCTTCATCTGCAAGTTACCTATACAAACTGGAAGTGCTGAAGAGGTGCAGCTGATCTCCTAGGATATCTTTTTTTCCTCCATTTATGATTTGCTTTATTTTACTTCGGCAGTTTGTGTTCCTATGTTATGTCATTTTCCTCAAGAAAATACTAACAAACAGGGATGAGTTTTTAGGCCTCTAGGTACAGGCAATAGCTTCTGCTCACAGCCTGCTTCAATCCCTTCCAGTATCAAGCATGTAAGTAGTGCTGTATAGGCTTGTGCTGCTGTATGTTGATGCCTTTCTCTACAAGTACCCTCTTAAATCCAGAAGTAATTGGTTAACCAGCAGACCCCAGGGTTCTGGGATAGCTTTCCAGCCAGAATAGATACACCCATAACATGAAGGAGTTGTTGGACTGGGGTTGATGGATGAGGAAGTTTTTCCTGGTTGATTTACATCAGTATTGTTTTGTTATCGTATTATACAGGAAAATAGTTTGGATATGAAATAACCTGCTGCAGTTTCACTAATAGCTTTAATCATAGTTATTACATAGAAATCTGAATCACTTCTGTTAAATAACCAAGCACTGTTTCTGAGCCTCAGTTTAGTACTTTTCTGTGTTACTGTTGCACATTGCATGTTTAGTATGCAGTCTTTCTTAGCATGCATAGAGACTTCTTTCTTTTGTCAACAGCTAAAATTCAACTTTCAGGATTTAAAAATCTCCATGATGCTACTTCCATAGATTTTTACCAAGAACATCACAGTGTAGATAACTGCCTTTCTAGTAAAGACACTAAGAATTTGTCTCTGTTAGGGCATTGGGCTAAATACTTTTCTAAGATGTTGACAAAGCAATTGGATGTAGGTCATTATTTGCTAAATAACCTTACAGTAACAAATTTGATAGAGGGTTTGAAAGCTAGGGTTTTATTGGATTCATGCAGTGTGGTGAGGTGGTAGAGCAATCCAAATGAGAGCTTCTGTAGGTGGCAGAGAAGATTTCTGCTCCTTGTACAGTCCCTGCAGTAGTATCTGATCTTCTCATTTGTGCATCAGCTATCACATTCATGGTCCCATGTGGGCCAGAGCGTGACACTGATGTCCTGCCAGGCACCGACAAATGGGGTAGATGGTGGAGGGGTGTCATGGTCACAGTAGGAGGGGCATATTTGAAACAATGGATACAAAGAGATGGCAGTAAACTTCAGCATGTTTCTCTTCCACAGACTTTTAAATTTCTCTTGGTCATGCAAAAGCATCAGCATCATCACAACCAATTTTGTTTGTACTTTTATTTGCTTATTCTGTCTTTCTACAGAAGAGTGAAAACAAAATTTTTCAGTAACAGTATCTTTCAATGAAAGATTGACTCCAGGCTAGTGGCTAATTTCTTGCTGTGTGTTAAAAGAAAATGTGCCTGAAAAGATGGTAAGAAATTTATACATGGGTAGATCTGAAAGTGATGAATGAGTGCTAATTTGAATAAAAGTAGTTTTCTTTTTAGATGACTTCAGTCATAAAAATCCATGTTTAAACATCCTAGGGTTCAGCTGGGGAAGACAGTGCATTACCTTCCAATATTATTTATTGATCAGCTAAGCAACAGAGTGAAAGATTTGATGGTGAGTAATAGAATACCTTTAATTACATTTAACAGTTTTACCAGTGATCTTCAATGTTGTTTTAATTAATATTTTTTCATAGATTGTTTGCTGTAATGAAAAAGTATAAATGCACAAAAGGACTCAATGACTTTAACTTAATGTGACCTACTGTGGTAACTGCATAAGCTGGATCTGGGTTTTGAGACTTCTCTGGCAGAAGTATCTGTCAATCACTGTCTTCTGTTCCACCAAAGATGTTTGGATTCCATTGCTTCTGCCTTTTGGGTGGCTATGGAAGACATCACTGTAGCACCGGCAGTGGCAGGAGCAGTCTCTTCAGTAGTTTGACTCTCTAATATGAAGAAGTTGTGTTAGCATCCCAGAGTAGCTTCTCATACCTTCTAGGCATATTGACAATATCCACAGCTGATGGCAGAGCTACACTTGAGATAAGTCAGTAGCTATTCTCTTATCTCTTTAAAATTCTCATATGGTTAAACTTCTTGGTGCTGCTCTCTATCATGTTAGACTAACTTGAGCGCCTGAAAGTTTGATGTTACACTCCAATGATTTTGTGCGCTCAAATAAATCAGGACTTTGAAACTTCAGTAATGGAATTACAGAAGGATAAAGTTGATTGAGATTTCTGGAGATTGCTAGTCCAATGCCCCTTCTCAGAGTAGGATCACATGGAGTCAGTTTTTCAAGACTTTTTCCAGTTGAGTTTTGGTTATATCCAAGGATGGAGAGGCCACAGCCTCTGTAGGCAAATTGCTTTAGTGTTCAGTCATTCCAGCAGTAAAAAGAAATTAAAAATTAGAATTTTCTGTATTCAGTTTTTGCCCAACTCTTCTCTTGTAGGAAATCATGCAGTTCCTTTGCTACAGGTTACACATGGCAGTCCCAGGTATCTAAATCATGTTGATCTTAGCAGCTCTTAGTTAAGCCTTGCAGTTCTTTTCAGTTGCACTGACTGGAATTTGGTAATTGGAGTTACTGAGAACAATAGTCTTGGGGAATGTCTCAAAACTGTTAAATGAGCACATATGGATTATGCATCTTCTAGTTGGAAGCCTTTGTAGATGTAAACTTCCCATAAACCTTCTAAATTGTCTCTCCAATTCATTACTTTAGCTCAGTCAAAGGATTTTCTTACTCAGTGTTCAGGAGAATCTTTACGAATTTGTGTCCCTTCCACCCCAGATTTGTACAACAAAATAAACTCCTGAGCATTTGTTACAAGTCTTGGCAGCAGCTTGTTTTGTCCAGTATTTCTTTAGATTTAAAGACATTTGTAATGTCTTTATTAGTGGTCGTTGTCCTTTGTTTTAAGTTTTATCATAGCTCATCCAGTCCAGTTCAGTACATTCATGTGAACTGCTAAGTGGTCAAGTCATGTACCCTGTTCACAAATAAATTCAGCCTTCTCATGTTACTAATGACATTCCTGCAGTTGTCATGCATGCCACAGTTAATGCTGTTGTAACTCATTGCCTTAGAAAGTCATTAAAGATCCTGGGAAGTGCTGCAAAGACTATTCCACTAAAACCTGCAAACTTCCCTTCAGCGCTGGCTTACGTGATGTCTCAGTAGTGACTGACCAAACTGCTCTCAAGCCCTGCAGTAAGAGTGATCTTGCAGTAAACATTTTCTGAGAGAATGAGGGGTAAGTGAAGAGCAGGAAAGAATAAGGAGAGAAGGTGGTACAGCTTTTGTGGAGCCGGGTTAGTATTTGCCTGTAAATACAGGCACAGTGTCTGTTTTCTATGCCTGACCTAAAATCATAGAGCTGAAGATGCATTTTTTCTTGCTTGTACTGGGCTGCATAGATTGTCAACTGACTCTCATTTTGATGAAGATGTAGGTCTTCTGTGGTGAGTACTGCAGTCTAGAGATTGTGTTCCTCATGTTCTTACATGTGCTTAAATGCTGTGGTTTTGCAGATTGCACGGAATTTAGTAAAGAGATAATTTTAAAATTCATACCACTGAACTTATTTGCTGTGTTTGCACACTGTTTTGTAGTATTAAGTAGAGTGCCAGAAGTAATGATGCTCTGATGCCATACTGCAAGAGTAGGTTGTATTGCAGGGGTTTGGTCATTCCTAGCTTTCAAAGGCTTAGCAACCATCACACTCACATCGCGGTTGTGAGGCACCACTTGTGGGCTTTAAGTTGTTTGTTGAGAAAGAATTCATTCTTCTAATCTTACCTTTATTTTAGCTTGCTTTTGGTGTTAGAGAATTCCCATCTCTGTCTTCTATTGCAATCCAGTATTCTCCCTACACTAGCCCTAATTCCTCCATAGTAATTCTTTGTCTGTGGAGAGTGCTTTTGCCTCATGCTGCTTACCCAGGCATTTGCAAAATTTTTGTTTCTTGTCCATCCTCCACAGATAAAATTTCTTTTCCCTTTCTGCCATAAATGTTAATGCTGTCTTTGATAGACTGAGAAATTCAAATGAGACTAATTGAATTATGGGAATCCTTTGAAAAGGAGAAGCAGTCTAGATGTTTATATAGTTTTTGGTAAATGGCTGTAGAATCTTGCCAGTTTTCTTTACAGTCAGCTGTAACCACACTTGATTTTTTTTGTTCCATTCAGTTCAGAGATCCCTGACACTGTTCTAGTTTCTCAAGCTTTTCTCTCTGCTGTATTCATAAAACTTTCTCAGCTTCCCTTCCTCTCCTTCATGTACCTGCATGTTCTACCCCTGTCTGAAAAGCTTACAGGGTCTTGGGAGGGTGGTGAAATTGAGATTTTTTTTGTACTCACTGTAGGAAAGAGCGAATGGGAGAATGAACGTAGCCCTTAGTTCACACCTGAGTGATAGGTGGGGAGCCTAAAACCGTGTTCTGTGTCACAAGAATCAGAAGAAGCCCATTCACCTCAGTTAGGTGTCAGCTAACTAATTACTGTAGAAACAGATGCAGTGTAGAGTGGCAAGTCTGAGATGGGAATTATGATTGGGAATAATTAGGAGCCTGGAGCAGTTGATCTTGAACTCTTGCAGAGAGTGCCTGCCAGTCGGTCATCCTGAGCTATCCTTGGAAATGTAAAACAGACTGCCTGAACTTGTTCTGAGATAGCTGCTGAGTATTCTAACATCTGAGAGGACAAGGGAGTTTTTGTGGGTTTTTTTTAAACCTGTTTGAGAGGTGGACATGGACAGCTATCATGCAGAAGGAGCTGAGGCAATTTAAGTCTTTTTTTTTTCCAGCTTAAGTAACATGTAGATGATACAGTAGGATTAGCAGAGATTTATTTTTTGGGGTGAAGGAAGAAAGTTTTTGTGACACCCCAGATCCCAAAGTTATCTTAGCTTTAGCTATGGCGTTTTCGTTAGTCTGAGCTAGTGGCATCATCTTGCTTCCCACCCTTTTGATTTCTCTCAAAATCAGCCTCGATGAAGTAAATTTCTGACTGTGGCCTTTGGGATACAGTTTGTTTGTTGGTTAGGTTTTTTGGGGTTTTTGTATAATATTCTAGTTTAGGTAATCTTAGTATATACATTCAGAGAAGAACTGTCAAAAGAGTTATCTTAGGCACACATTTCCCACTTTATGCTGCCATCTCAGAGGCATTTGTTTACAGGGACAGTGAGGTTGCTATAGGAACTTGAACAGAACAAACTGCTAATTTAACATTTCCTGGAAAAACACAAAGACTTCACGCATCATATAGAAGTCTTAAGATCTTATTCCCTTTAAAAAACAAACTGAGTTCTTGAAATTGTGTGGTTAAATTATGGTGTGGTACAATCACTTTCTTTATTTAAAAAAAATGAATGGAAATAATTGTTGCCATTTTTCTGCTATTATAAATGAAACATTTTTGAAATGCAGGTTATAAATCGTTCAACAACAGAGCTACCTCTTACGGTGTCATATGACAAAATATCTCTTGGAAAACTCCGATTTTGGATCCACATGCAGGATGCTGTGTACTCTCTCCAGCAATTTGGTATGCTTACCTTTAATGACTTCAGGCCAAGAAACCACAGCTAACCCCTTAATTTGTTTCTTTTATGTACATAGATGACCCTTTTTTTCTGGATAGCTGGTGAAGAGATTTAATGCTACAAATCTTGTGTTGCTTCACCTTAAGTTAAAGATAAAAATATATGTTGACATGTGGTAGGAAACAAGAATACAGATGTGAATTAACCATTTTTTAAATGAATTTTGTTTGGACAGTACTCTATAAAAGCATTAGAGGACATAATCAAGAAGATCATTTTCACCATGGGTTTCCCCTATCATCCATGGAACAGAAAAGTTGGATCAGTGGTACATAGGCTTTGATGTAAGGTATACACAGCTGCTCACTGTAGCCATATATCTGCTGTGAAATACAGGCAGGCCATACTAAGTAAAATCCAACTGCTTCTCTGTAGCTCAGGCTAGTGTATATTAAAGCAAGAAGTCTGTTAAACATAACTGTCTTGAAAGAGACAAGTAATTGCTTGCTCAGAGTTTGTGTAGGGCATTTGTCCACCATCACCTCCATAATTTTTTGTGAGCCTCCTGAGAATTGAAATTTTCATATTCCACGCCTCGGTTGTCTTCTGATAGACACAGATGTCAAGACCTCTCATACCAAGAGTACCTCCTCTGCCTGGAAAAAAGGCCTGTGTAAGATGCTGCTTGTTCCCCCTAAGGATGTAGATAATGAAACATAAGGTTTGAACTTTTCCTGTTGGAGTAATTTCTGGAGCAGTCAGATTAGTAGCAAAACTCCAAAATCACTTGAGAATGGCCACGTTCTTGCTGTGATGGCAAGGTAAGTTGGTGCTGAAATCAAGCACTATTGCCATAAACACAGCATTGTGTATTTTCTGAGAACTGTGGACTTCAATCATAATGTTGCATCTATAACCATGTTTCTCACTGACTTTTGTTGTCCTTTACAGTGTAGTCCTTTTCTCATTTTTCAGCTTTTGATGTGAAGCTCACTCTTCCTGTGTATCAAACTAAAGTTCAGAGGCCAATTTGTAAAACCTTTTCTTTTACTTCCTGCTCAGGCCAAAATGATTTAATGTGTCTCACCATTTGTCTGTCAGGTGGTCAGCTCAGGTTGTAATTACACAACATGAGAAAGGCACGTTACAAAACACATTGTAATTGCATAAGTTAAAGACTTGTAACTGATGGGTTTTGGTTTTGGGCAAGCCAAATAACTTGCCAAAATGTAGATTAGGTAGATTAGGATTTTACCAATAAAGCTTCCATCGTGTTTTGGATCTATGATTCCTTAACAAAACTTGTGTAGGTGACGTAACATTCCTTTCATACTGGACTTGAGCATACCAGCAATGAACTGTCTGGTACTTCTTGCACAATGATTTGTTCTTTTTTGTAGGGTTTTCAGAAAAGGACGCAGATGAAGTAAAAGGAATTTTCGTTGATACTAACTTGTACTTTCTGGCTTTGACATTCTTCGTAGCAGCATTCCATGTAAGTGGTTTTAGTTTTTAGGAAGTACATAATATGAAAAAAAAGGGGGTGTGTGTCTGACTTTCAGGTGTTTCATTTATTAAGAATTATTCTTGAAAATAGTAATTTCAGTAGAGCAATGGAAGCATTATCTGGTACAAGTCAACTATATTTCCAATACAAAGTTAGTATAAAAACCTTAAGGCAGAAATTTGAGATAATTATACAGAAATTACCAGTCTTGACTGAAATATAAAATATTACCTTCATTATCACTTTTTTTACTTTGTAGTTGAACCAAAGCCCCTAGAATTAATATGCCTGTCAACATCAGTTTAAATTTTGCTGACTTCTCACAAGGTTTATCACTGCAGTGGCATAGCTGGGGCACCTATACTAGGGTTTGAGTTTCTGACTTCTAATCCCTGGAGAAATTTAGATCAGCTGATATAAATTGCTTCCAGAAATATTCCTGTAAATTATGGAGCACTCATGGTTATTTTGTTGTTGTTGTTGGTCCCTTTCCTAGTATTGGCTTAAATCTGAATCTTGATTTTAATGAACAACTTTTTTTAGACACTGGGAACATTTTTGTAATCTGCAGTTATGCTCAACACAGTTCCCATACTCCAGGAGAGATAAGAACTTGCCTGGAATGTTATGTTTCTTTATGCTTACATTGCACACAGTTAACTTGTTTGGAAAGCCTTAGACTTCCATGACATATTACTTTTTCCACTCTGATTACCAGGTTGCAAGGTATCTGTAGACCGGGACAAGCTTTTCTGATACTTTTTTCTTTTTTGTATCATTTTCCCAAATAATAAAAAACCACAAACAACAACAACAGCCCCCTCTCATAAAGAAACCAATAACCCCACAAAAACAACTGAAAATTTCCTCATTAAAATCCACTGACCCCAGAATTTCTGGAATTTGTGTTGGATGTTTTTTTAGACACTGAAGGCTTAAAGGAAATACCAAAAACTATGTAAATGTAAATACTATGTGAATGTAAATACTGAAGAAAATAAAAGAGCTTCCTACAAATGAATTGAATTCTAAAATGTCCTGGGAGTTTAGGTTTAGTGACAAAATACAGAGGAAACCTGTCTTGCTGTATTGTAGGATTTTTTTCCTAAAGTTTTGATATTATCCAAATGTAAATTGGCTATCCATCCAATCCAGCGCATTTTTAGTTTCATTTACTATGCTTTTCCTCGGTCTCTCAAGGAGGTGTGTGGTTCCTCAGGGTTCTCATTGTTCACCCTCTAGAATGAGTTACCCTGTATTGGGTCTCTGACTTCCTTTACAGGACACTGATTGGTGCAGCATTACAATGGTAGTGTTTGAAATTCATCTTGTCATTTTGCACTACTTTTAGAGCCCGGGCTTCTACGACAACTTTTCTTTTTAGTTTTTATTTGTGAGTCTTAATTTTCATTTCTGAAGCTTCTAAAATGGGAGGTTTTTTAATACGATGTTGAATGCATTGTTAACATCTTCAGTCTCTAATTAGTGCATGTTTCAAGCGAATGAGTATGTTTCTTCCTATTTTCAGCTTCTCTTTGATTTCCTTGCATTTAAAAATGACATCAGTTTTTGGAAGAAAAAGAGGAGCATGATTGGGATGTCTACAAAAGCAGGTATGGACTAGAATGCAAAGTGTTGTCTATGTGCTATCTAATTTATAGTGTGTGTTTTCAGTCTTGCTCTAAGTTGACACGTTGTAGGTTTACAGAGATAGCAAAATGAGATGGTTTGTGTATGAAGAAGAGATGGCTAACAGTCTACACAGATGGTTCTAACTTTGTTAGTTCTGTGCTCAGGTATCATTTGAGTCTAAGCAGTTGCGTCACTGCTGAGGTTTGACTGTCTTGGAATTGGGAATTAGACTGATACAGAGTCAGACACCATGCTTTCCTTGCTGAAGGAACAGAGAAGTACTTTGAGAAAAGAATGAAGACCAGAAAAAGTTCTGTGGGTGGAGAGAATGTGCTTTCATGGGTTCTGCAAGTTCCTTGTGTTCCTTGTCGATAACTACAGGTTCCAGAATATTTGTGGGAGGAAAGGGCTGTATTGTAATGCTCTTGCTTGATTTGGGCTTTGATGTAAACAGGAGCAATAGAGTCTCCTGGGGTGGGGAACGGGGGAGAGCATGGGAGGGTTGACTTGATTTGTGTATAGGAAAGATGAGAGAAACATAGTGATCTGACATCCTGCCAAGTCTTCCTAGAAACAGATGAAGGTTTTTCCAGTAGCCTTTTTCCAATTCTGATTATGAAGCAAAATTGTAAACCTGGAGTCACTTGACCTCTGAAAAGAAAAGGCGTTCTAATTTATGATGAACAACATGTTTTAATCATGTGGAGAATCCATGTATCGTTTTTATGAGAGTGCATTTGTTTTTTTTAAAGCAGTTGTTCTGCTGTTGGCATGTGTATGCCAAAAACTTAATGAAAATTCAAAACAGTCCATGGAATTTCAGAAATAAGAGTCAATTGCCAGTTTCAAAACTCAGTAAAGTCAAATTCAAAAGACAACATTTACAAACAATAAATGAGTTTCAAATACTGACATTATATTATCTCACAGCCTTTCAGCTTCCTGGAGACAAGCGTCATGAATGTAGTTCCTAATTGTACTCACATGTGGCTGAATTGCTTCAGTACAGAAGTCTTCATTAAATGTTCCAATTTTCTTTCATCTCCTGTGATAAGGATTGCGTAAAATGTTCTTGTTCCCTATTTACCCAGAGATCACTGGCTATTTCTAGGACTGTTAGATATATCAAGATGTACACAGAAGAAATTCATGCTTAAATTGCGTAAGACCAAATTGCACCAAATAGGCCATCAGTCTTCAGTCATCTCAGCTGTTCATTTAAATACTAATAAGCCTTCCATTTTCGTTTTTTCTGTCTAGTGCTTTGGCGGTGCTTTAGTACTGTGGTAATATTTCTTTTCCTTTTGGATGAACAAACAAGTTTATTGGTACTGATCCCAGCAGGCGTTGGTGCAGTGATTGAGGTGAGTTCTTAAAGCTGTAGCACCAGATACCAGTATTTGCAGCAACATCCATAGGTAATAGTAGAAGAATAATGCCAAACTAGTTACTGGAAAATTCTGCTGTAGCTTGCATGTCCTTGGCTTTTAGTGACAGAGGAGATTGTGTCCCTTGGTCAAATTAACTAAACTGGAAGTATGAGTTTTTTCTGGGATGGTCCAGCTGACATTGTAGAAACCAAATGCAGAATGGTGCTGAGGTTCTACCTATCACATCACCCGATGGGTTTCACTCCTGGCCAAGCAAGTATAACCATGTCAACAAGCCTGTATGGAAGCATTGTTAAAGAGCAGGCTGAGTGCCAGGACTGAGGTGACTGGGGAAAAGGAGGAGACTGCTGCCTGTGTGCATGATTCCAAAAGTCTGCATCTAGTCAGTGGGTTGCAGGTAGCACAGCTGTCTCAAAGTGACAGCAATCGTACAGTACATCTCAGAGGAATTTGTCTGCTAGGAAGAACTTTTTCACAACTTGGATTTAACTCCTGTTTCTCATGCAGTACTAATAGTGACATTGACTCTGTAAGAAATAATTTTCTCACTTCTATAAAAAATAACAGTAAAGGATTGTCTTTACACTATTCGCCTTTTTTTTTGCCTGGAATATATGGTGGGTGAGTAGAGAATATTGGTGTATCTAAAGTTAAACAAATGAACCTTGTCCACAAAAAGCTTCAGGGAGTGTACCTCTTCTGGGGAGCTGCATTGCCTAAGTTGTCAAATCTGTATAGTAGTGTGGGTACATGAGTAAATTTTCAGGTGAACTGAAACTTCTAGTTTACATTAGGGTCAGGCTGCTACAACTGTACAGTAAGTAACCAAATAATTCAGTGGATTCACTGATTTTTGCTTGAAGTTCGCTACTGAAATGTAATGACCATGTAAGCACCAACTTAATCAATGTTAGGAGTCCTGAGGCACCTTCATCAAAGGTACCTAAAAACTTGCTTGGCAGGTGACTGTGGGAATTTTCTGAATGCCTGACCTGGGGTGCATGTTGGTGCACTTAGGCACTGCAGTTCAGATATCCTGGAACGACTACATTACTTTACTTAAACTACATCATCTGATAAAGAGACTTAATAGTGTAGGCTCACAACATTGTACTTGTTTGATGACATGGCATTTGGTTTGTGTAGACACAGGCAGTGTGTGCTGCAATCAGACTGCTACTGCTTTATGCAATGGATGATTAAAATAGGTATTCTGGAATCTTGATTCTAATTCTCTGAATCCTTCATAAGATGTTCCTTTGTATAATAATCTTTTATGTGCATGTTTTGTTTTTGCTAATCACAGCTCTGGAAGGTGAAGAAGGCTTTGAAAATGACAATCAGGTGGCAAGGTTTGAGACCCAAATTTCAGGTATAGTAGACATTGCCCTGTTAATGATTACACTCTTGAGTCATCCATCTGTTTCCAGGTTACTGTGCAACTTGACTTCTAGTGACATGAAGAGGGTTTTTTTAAATTAAAAGTTTCCTGTGTACATCTCTCTATGAATGGCTGAATCCAATAGCAGGATGAGCATTTTCAAACCTGTTTCTTTCTTTGAGTTCTTTAGAAGAACTATGTGTATGTATTTATGGTGCAAGAAACTTCAGAACTTCTCTGTCAGTCCTGCTAAATCTTTATAGGTGGGACTGTGCTGCTGCCACATCATGTTTTGAAATAAGAAACTGGCTTTTTCATGAACCTAGGTATAACTTCTCCATTTTGGAACTAATAGAAGATGTGGCATGTTCTGGGGACAGTACACTCTTACATGGTTCTTCTGGGTAAAATGAAGTGCTGAGACTGCAGAATATGCTGTGGCAAAGTGCAGTCTACACTGAAAGTTTATCTTGGTGGTAGAAGAAACAGTTGTCTAATAGTCACTATTTCTTCACAAGAAGTGCTGGGGTTTTGTGCTGCTTGAAGTCTGTGTGTCTGGAGTGACTGGTAGCTTTGCTTGTTCCTGTGTCAGTAATCAAAGGAGTGTGTTTAAGCAGGCAGAATTTCTGGACATGTGGAGATAATCTATAACTGACCTCTTCATGGTTATGGCTTTTCATGAATGCTTCCTGTATCTGACAAATTTTTAGCTGCTTGACTTTGCTTTGGCTTTGTGAATTCTGCTGCATTTTTCTAAGCAAAGAAGTCCTGGAAGTTTGGTATAAAATATGAGGTTAATCTTTTTGCCTACCCTATATTCAGTAGGCTGCACAAAACAAATATATGACTGTCCTATATAGAAGCTTTTAAAAGCTTTGTTACCTTCTTAATGTAGGGAGTTGGACAGCAAATCCTTTCCCTCTATGTTGTGATGTGATTATGGTTTTCATATGTGTTGCAGTTTGGTGCATACAATGACTCTGAAAAGAAAACGGAGGAATACGATGCCCAGGTAAGAGGGAATGCTATGACTTCCAATCTGCAAAGTCTGTATATGTCACCTGTTGATTGACTTGTTTCGCTCTTTTTTTCTACAAGTGTATTTTCCACGGCCTCACAGTTGTCAAGCGGATCATCAGTGTGTAGATGATCTGATAGTGAAGATTCATTCTGATAATTTATGAAAGGAAACAGTGAAATAGTTCTTTTGGTTGTTGAATCTGGTTGAGGCATTGCTCTGAGAAGCAGAATTGCAAGTGACTTACATAAACAGAGGTCTGAAAGGTTTACCACTCACAAATTTGAAAGCTGGTATTTGTAGTTGTTATTTGTACTTGTTATTTTTACCGAAGGAAAGTTCACGTGGTTCTTGATTTCTGAAAGGAGTTGAGCATAGGTGACAACATTGGTGTTAAGCAAGGAGCTACTTGTAGACACTGATCTTTGTGCTGTCTCTTGGTGCCTAAGCTCTAAGGTGATTGCTTGTCTGAACACAGCTTTGGAATTTTACCACCACCACCACTAGAAGTGGAAGCATAGTGGAAATTATAGCAGACATTTGGGAATAGAAAAAGATTTTCAGGAAAAAATTATGTGGCTGTCTTCTATTTAATGCCATGAAAAATCTGTTCATATAGAATGTGAACTAAAAAACTCTTTTCCTTGTCTATTAGGCTATGAAATACTTGTCATATTTGCTCTATCCACTGTGTATTGGAGGTGCAGGTTACTCCTTGCTGAATGTCAAATACAAAAGGTACTGTAACTCTATAAATGATCTTGTATGGAATTGAAACATTCCCCATTTTTTCTACATGGTTATGGAAATCAGTTGTTAGTTTGATGCATAGGCCAGGAACTGGAAACTTCCTTGTCCCGTCTATCAAAAGCTGAAGAATCTAGATGGTTTTTTAACATTCTGTAAGCAACAGGCTGTTATAGTTCACAAGTAGCCTGATATTACTTTAGCACAGAATTCAGTAGCTTGCATACATGTCAGTCAGAAGAGGAAGAAAGCTGCCATTGATGTTCAGAGGACCAGTTGGTGATAGCAGAGATGAAAGGAATTCAGTGGTTGAACCTGTCCAGTAGCAGAGAGAAGCAAAAACCTTTGCAAAATTATTTGCTTTGAACAAAAGGCTTCTCTGTTCCTAAATAGGATAGCTACGATGGCAAGCAAGCCAAATGCGTTTTCCCGAAAGGGCTCTTTATTCCTTTAGAGCCATGGACTTCCTGCAATATAGTAATACTTCAGCAAGAGCTGGACACTCAATATTTCATGAACAAATGAAACCCTTGTCCCCTTTCACTCAAAATAGCTGGCTCGTTTTGTCTTGGAGAGATGCAAGCAAGTGTAGAGCCATGAGACTTTGTTGTAGGAAAAACCTGCAAACACAAGCATGGTGATGGCCATGTAGGCATTTTTTTATATCCTTAGGCCCAGATGGGATGGGAGAAAACAAGCAGTAGTAGTTTTTCCTGATGTTATTTTAAGCCGTTGCTGCATATATGAGCTGTAACACTCACACTAGAAACAGGTGCAATTTGTGGGCTATTAGAAAAGCAGTTTTTTCAAAAGGTTTTTGTCTTAGTAAGCAGCTAACAAATATGCAATGTTTTAAAATTCTGCTTTTCTGACAAAATTCTTGAATTTGTTTAGTATTTCAAAATACTGTATTTCAGGTATTTTATGAGCTGGAGCTTAAGGAAGTGAAAACAATTAATATAATAGAATTCTTGCCATTGTTAAGTCAGTAAGGAAATGTGACAGGACAAATAATCTTAGCAGTAAATTATCCTTTAGTCTTGGGAGGCATTTTCTGATGCATTCTTTAAAGGCTTGTGGCTTACTAAAATGCTGCTACAGCTGTAAGGTTGCTATTAATGTGTCAGTAACACAGCAGTGCAAGTTTAATTTTAAATGTGGTAACCATAGCATGACAGTTATTAGCTGTTCTCAGAATTGCAAGCAGAAGTATGGAATTTGATCATTGTCTGTAGCGCTTTTGTTAAGATTGTGCTCCATTGAACATCTGGGAAGGTTATTAGAGGTGAGGAGGTAAAAACTTAGATTCCTTGTATTTACTTTTTTTGTTTAAGTACCTACTGTTGTGGTTTGCACTGAATGGTACTTGTTCTTTGAAGTATGATTACTGTGCCATATTAAGTGACTCTTTAATATTTAGAATACATTGTTACCTTTGCAGGCCTTAATACAGTCAGGGTTCAGTGCACAGTATTACACACACAGTGCACGTATCTCATGTCAGTTATTCGATTATCGACACAGACGTCTTAAAATGTGAAAGTATAAAAACAGATGATAAACCTCTCAAAACTTCTTGTATGGACTGATAAGCATCGTTTGCTTAAACCACCTTCTCTGAAGCCCCTCCTAATGCAAGGAAGGTGTGAGGTATTTAGTTCTTGCATGAAGTAATTTGTAACATAGCCATTTCTTGGAGTAGTCAGCGTACAGTGGTGTATAGGATGTGTTATAATTTTGGCTGAAGAGAAATATAACTGTACTCTCTTCTTTGTTTGTAGCTGGTACTCCTGGTTGATTAACAGTTTTGTCAATGGTGAGTCCCTTCTGTTCCTTTTTCTATTCATATTTTTTTCAAATGAAGGCCAAGACTCAAAAGTAGAATATTAACTGCTGTCATTTGGATCAGTGTAATACACATCAATAACTTATTATTAAATTATCATAGTGATTGAAAAATGGAGAAGAGTCAACCCAAAGTGAACAAAAGAACTAAATGCACCTTCACTCTTTAGAAAAAATAAGTGAAAATTACTAATTTTGGAAGTACAGTCGTGTGATTAACATCTGTGCATTTGTTTGTTTTCCATATTTCATCTTCAGGAGTGTATGCTTTTGGATTCCTGTTTATGCTGCCCCAACTATTTGTAAACTACAAGGTAAGACTGAAAAGTGATGAAAGTCTACTTTTCTAGTCTCTTCTTCAAGACTTTATTACAATTTGATATTTTTTATTTCTAGATGAAATCTGTTGCACACTTACCATGGAAGGCTTTCACATACAAAGTAAGTAATGCTCTAATTTAAAGTTGGGTGCAGTCATTTTGAAAATTATTTTCTGTAAGAAACAGCCTAATAATAAATAGCTTAAGGATGGCAGTACTTTTTTTGGTTTTAAGAACTAAACTTGTTTGCAACTGTCCTTAAAAAAAAAAAAAACGCACTGATTTTCATTTTTCATAATGACTTCCATACGATGAGAATACTTGCATCCTAGTTTTTATGATAATACTGCTTTTTGTGCTGTCAGCTGTCTTGCATGAGTGCACATGTTGGTTCTGCAGATAAATTTATCAGTCTCAGTTAAATGCGTTATTTTAAGAAGATGTCAGTGCATCACTCACAAGGGATTGTTCTCAAGAAGCAGTTAGGAATGCTAAAAGACCTTATTTTGGCAGGTTCCAGGAGCTACCAGAGGCTGAAGTAATGTACACACTGTTCTGTGCCAGGGTGGTAATTGTGAGCTTCTGGGCAAATGTGAGGGGGTTTGTTCCATGGGGGAAGAGGGGCTGCACTGTGGTGTCCCCACTGCCTAGACTGCCCCTAGTGCTGCAGCCAAGCTCAATAGCAGACCTTGGAGGGGAAGGTGAGTTTATTTAAAAACAGAATCAGCTCACTAACCCTTTGATAGCTGTATATCCACAAGCACCCACTTGTGTGTCCAAGTGGTTTGTGTAGTATTCAAATACCAAGATGATAGACCGAAGTATCCCAGTCAGTTATCATCTGTGCTGATGTGGATAACAAGGGACACCCACTGTTGATCTCCCACATCTCCTATGTTCTCCCTCAATTAGTACCTATATGCTAGTTGTGTTCTTATACCCCTAAAGAGCTGATAGTGTTTTGACTATCATTTCCCACCAATCCCAGTCATTAGGGTTTTTGTACTGTGCTTTGTTTTCCTGATCTTTGTGTCCTGAGAAACCCTGGCTGGATGTGCTGGGATCATCAAGACCCTGATGCCATCACCATGTGCCCTTTTTACTTGTGCTTCCACTCATAAATGCTTCCATTTTTCATTTGTGCTGATATATTACAGTTCTCCAGAACATCTGTACTTTAAAAGGAACAGTGTTAAAAACTGCTCAAGAAATGGTGTCCAATTCCGAACAGAAGATACGGGACAAAAGAACTAAGACATATATATCTAAAGAGACTTCAAA
Source organism: Promerops cafer (assembly GCA_013398275.1). Taxonomy (NCBI): domain Eukaryota; kingdom Metazoa; phylum Chordata; class Aves; order Passeriformes; family Nectariniidae; genus Promerops; species Promerops cafer. The sequence continues at coordinate 332,078 of VZSE01002199.1, read as the reverse complement.
GGCTTTTCCATTTCTATGAGCCTATAGCAATTGTCCAACTTTCTGCTGCTTTAGTGCTTTTAAGGAAACAGGGTAAATCTAGGAAAACAGATTGAAATGTAGCTGGTGGCAGAATAGCAAATAAGCAGTGTTTGGTGTGGAAATAGAGACAAAAATAACAGTAAACACAGTACTTGAGGCATATACTAGGCAAATCAGCATGTTTCTTAAGAGGAGGGAGCAAAAGGTACATTAGTGAAGTAATTTCACAATATTACTTCACCAGAGAAAATAATGGAGCAGAGACATCAGCACTTAAAAAAACAATAGAGGGAGGTTATTCAAGCAAATAACCTTTAAATCAGTACAACCTTGCTGAACAGCCTTTCTTACAGAGCATTTATGGTTCCTGTTTAGATGTCATAGGCTACCCACAACAAAGGCGCATGTGTGTAGAGGAAGAAGTCTGTTTTTGTTTTCAATTATGTTTAATGTAGAGAGCTTTGGAGGGAGTTTTTTACTTTTTTTAATGGATATTTAAAGTTGCTTGCTCTCTTCTTCACTTGAAGTGGAGAGAAGAGTCTGAGGGCTTACCTGTGGTCATTGTTTTAGAGAGCTTAGTTGGGTTTTTTTCCTTCATTTGAACTCTGGCTTTCCAGTTTCTGGGGGTTTTATGTTTATGCCCTTCATTGTTAATAGAGAGTACCTTCAAGTGAGGTAATCTCAAAAAGAAAATTATCCAGTCTAAACACTATTGAATGGGCTGCCTTGGTGCGTTCACTTGCAGTGCCTTATGAAGACTGCCTGTGTGCTTGAAGGATGGAGCATTTAGTTTGTTCTTCCTTTTGTCATTGTAGGATCACTCACTTGGGTGTTGACTTGGAAAGGCTGTCTTTTCCAGCTTGCCAAGGGTTTTGTTTTTGCTCCATGACAAACCTTTGCACAGGCTTGAGAAGTGCCAGCCGTATTCCTCAGTCACGTCAGATTGATGGATTTGTTGTGACCTGACAGAAAGAGCTCTCCTATTGTAACTAATCAGAACTTTCTCCTGTCCAACACCCCCATTTTCTGCTGGTATTTTCTTCTATCATATAAACGTTGGTTCATTTTGTAGAGTGATTTTTGTGCTTACGTTACTTGCCCCGTTCTTATGGTATGGATTAGCATACAGCTTGCTAAACGGAAAGGAGCCACGTTACTGACTCAGTTCTTTAACCCAACAGTGAATATTCTTTGCTGGGTTTGTTTCCTGATGTTTTTAGTGAGTTGAAACAGTTTATTGCAACATGAGTACTAGAGCTGGTGCACTGTAAGAGTTGATGTGTGCAGCCTTCCTGTAGCCAAGAGCCAGATCCAGAGGAGTTGCCTTTTGGTTAAATTACTTTTCATTATTGCTGCAGAAATAGAGCCTATAGTATGCCTAGTTGATTGGAAATGGTGTAGAAAATTATCCATCCCTTATTCCAGGAAAGCTCTGAAAATATTTTAGTCTTTCCAAGGCTATTAAGTTAATCTTCTTAAGAGCAATAAATTAACAAATTTTTACACAAATTTCTACAGAAAACGAAAGTGAAGTGACATTTTGTAAATCTTGTAATTTGAGTAATGAATGAACAGAAATCTGGGGGTTTTTCCAGTTTCTTTTGAAGTTTTCTCTGAAATTGAGTCTGTGTTTTTCCCCTCCCATGACAATATTCTCACTTACCTGAAACAGTCCTACTTCCTTTTTACTTTTAACTTATGGTCTGTAGTAGACATTATGGTCTTCATTAAAAGAAGGCATTTTAAAATTCACATTAATTAGTTTTGCAGCATAACCTTCAAGTGTTGTTAAAATGTGGAGGAGGAAGCTTCTAACTTTGTATGACTGATGACTTGCTTTCTTCACAGCCAACTGAAGTATACTTTTCTTTTATTTGTAGGCATTCAACACCTTTATTGATGATATATTTGCTTTTATCATCACTATGCCAACATCTCATAGGCTGGCATGCTTTAGAGATGATGTTGTGTTCCTGGTCTATCTCTACCAAAGATGGTACGACTTCCTTTAATATTTGTTACAGTTTTTACAATGCTATAGATGGTTGCAGTCTTGTTACTATAAAGAGGTATAGATTGGGATAGACTTGGAGCAGAAGTTTTATCCTATAATAATGTATAGCATAGTATGGTCTGGATAATGTTAGTTATGTATACGCCTAGTTGTCCCAAACCATGACACTAGTGAAGGGAATGGTGAGCGNTCTGGATAATGTTAGTTATGTATAGCATAGTGAAGGGAATGGTGAGCAGGGCGCCCTGTAAAGGCGATTTCAATACAAATAAGAGGAACAAAAACACTTTCCCATAACTGACAGTAATCCTGGACATGGTACAGAGTAGTCAAAAAATTCCTCTTCCCACAGTACTCAGAATTTTTGTCAGTTACCCCTTTTCCCTCCCCACATCATTCTTTTCACCAGATTTGAAAGTCACAAATTCCCCCACCCCCCCAAAAAAACCAAAAACAAAAGAAAAACCAAGCAAAAACTACAAAAATAAACACAAAAACCAAACAAAAAAACCCACACAAATCAAATGTGAGACATAAATACCTGAAGTAAGGGGAAGGAGAGAAATTCCTAAGCTTGTATTCACAAACCCACTTAAGAGTTCTGGGCTTCTAACCCTTGCTGAGGGCCGCATGTCCCTATGCTCAGTGTCTGAGGCATGCTCTCCAAGGTGCTCTGCAGGGCAGTAGTGAAGGGTGTTGTCTGATGGGGGACTGCCCTCCTCTGCCTTTCTATTTATCTGGTTTGCAAAAACAAATTATCAGGTTCTCTTGTAAGTTGAGTACCAGTCGAGTTCCAGATTCTTTAAGTAACTAAAATCAGATAGGGAAGAAAGCTATATGCACTACTTAAAAAATACTGTTCATAGTGAAGGTACAGAAAGTGTGTTCTTGTTCCCAAGAATAAATATTTTTGTTTATTGTTATTTTTGTAGAAATTAAGTGGTCAGCAGCTTCTTACAGGAGCTGGGCACTGGTTTCAGGTTTGAGAGGTATCCTGGATTGCTTGAGAAAAGACTCCAGGCAGGTTTTAGGGGAGCTAATACATCTCTCTTAAGAGGTTCTGTTAGGAGACAACTGGTTGAGTCATATTGTGAAGAAGCGAAGAAGCTGTTATGTCTGTACAAATCTTTAAAGATGTTGGGTTTTGCCCCAAATGGGAATAGAGAATACAATGACAAAGAAATTAACTTTTAAAATTAATCATCACAGAACTACTTAATTTCTTTAGATAGGAGACTGTAATGTAACTAAAGATTTGGGTTTTTTTCTGCCAGGCTTTATCCTGTGGATAAGAGCAGAGTAAATGAGTACGGAGAATCTTACGAAGAAAAGTCAAAAAAAAAAAGCTCATAGAAAATAACTAGGAACTGAAGAAGATTCTGACCCCTGGACTCTTACTCGCTTTGTGTATTACTTGGTCTTAAGGAAGGAAAAACTTATTTAATAAGAGTATTTTTAAAGCTTATGACAGAACTACATGGACAATACATCTTCTATATTGCCAAAATCTAGTTTTGATACCCTCCTCTTTCAAGACCCTCTTCTGTCCTCACAAGGTCTACAGTCTGCCAGATGACATTATATAAACTTCCTGCATTTCAGCTTCTCTTCAGTGAAAACCTAAGCATCCTGACCATTGTAATTAGGATCCAAATCTGTGTTTTTAAGACAACTCACGAACTGAAACTGTGGTGCTCGTGCCACTAGACTGTGAAAACTGAAAAAATGACACTGTGTTACAGCAGAATCAAGGATTATTGCCAAACTGGGGGCTGTCAAAAATAAAAGGTATAATACTGGATTATATTCTACTTACAAATCATTCTCATTTGATAATGGAGATAATGGAAATTGTAGAAATCGTGAATTCCTAGCTAAAAAAATATATTGTTAGAAATACAGGATAAGGTGACATTGTTAAACTTCAAATTCTGCCACATTCTTGGCCCACAATATGGCAGAGGGTTTCAGTTTTCTTAAAATGACCCACGGTGTGAAAAAACTGTAACATCATTTCTTTAAATATGTATGCAAGTTTATAGAAATCTTTCTGCATTGTTGACAAACCTGATTTCTTGGCATAGCAGGTATTCATGTAATGCAAATCATTGTTCTGTGCTGGGAAAGTCTCTTCACGCTTCTTAAATTCTTCATCATTTGGTACCGCATTTAGTGACCTACTAGGCCAGTTCTTTCATGTTTCAAAGGGAATAATTCCTCAGTCTTTTCCCCTCTTCCTCCCTGCCCTCTCCTATTTTTTAGATGAAAAACACATCATTCAAAGGAATTACTTTGCTCAAGTACGGGTTCAACAAACTACACAGATACAGAGAAAAAAAAATAGCCTAGTAAAGAGCAATTCATACCTTTCATACAATTTAAAATCTGTATTCCATGGGAATGGAATTCATTAAGGGAGGTATTTTGATCTGTTTCTTTCAAATTTGTAAAAATAATCAGGTTGAATTATTTTACCAAAATCCAAACTCCAGCAGCTATATCTAGAAACCACTTTAAAATTTGTTAGAAAAATTTTAAATTTAAATCTTCAAAGATTTTTAAAAGCAAGTTTCTTAGTATCAGTAAGGGAAATAGAGTGCATTCCTTTCAACAGCAAATAAAATACAATTTAAAAAATCCAAAAGGCAGAATTCTAGTTTGCTTTGGTCAGTAAGTTTACAAATAAACCATAATGATTCTTACGTTTATTAAATTGCATGCTGTTTGCTCAAGGCTGTTTAACCTCCATTTGTTATGAATTGAAAATATTCATACAGGTCAGCTCCTGTGGTCTGTAACTACTTTGTGAAGTGGATTTTATCAAGATCTGATACTGCAAAAGTCTGAACATTGAAATATTCGGGTCCCAAAAAGATAAAGAAGTGTGCCTGCCTATTGTGTTTTGCTACAGACTACAGTCTTTCCTATACTGAAATCCTCCTTACACACTGCTGGCAAGGGAAAGGAGTCTTGAAGTGAATATTTATCTCCCATTAATGTTAAAGTCTCTTTATGCTGTTAATTGTAACTACAGATGATTGATTTTAGCATTAAACACACCTAAGTAAGTCTATGCAAAACCGGGGTTGCATTTGCTGTATCTCGTGCCTGTTTTGAATTTGTTTGGAATGAGCTCTTTGCTGCTAAGCAAACTAGAATTTTACATTAAGTTAAATGTGTGTGAAAAGTTTTCCATATAAATAATGCATATAGCATGTTACCTTTTTGTGCCATTTCAAAACAACCAAGTCATTGGTTCTTCTAGAGTAGCTTCTCAAAGTCCGGAATACCATATTTGGGTATTTCTGATGTTTCATTGCTCATTTTTGTACACTGCTGTTGAAAAATTTCTCTTGCACCTTTACATACTGTGAGTTTACTGGTCTTCTGTCTTGCATTTCTTGACACTGACCTCATGATACCCTATACAATAGTCATAAAGCATATAAAATTAGAACATTTTAAGTCTTTAAAATGAGCAAGACTTTCCTGTTCAAGTCATTGTTTTATGCATTCCATTTCCAAATAAAAGACTTGGCATACGGGATAAAGAGTTACCTTTTGTTACTGGAAAGAAAGGTGGTAAAAAAACTGGAAGTGATTTGGAGATACTGCATATGTTTTAACTTTCTAGTTGTGGTAATGACATCAACTAAAAATGTGGTTCTGTATGTGAACCAACTCATGCTGGATAATCAATATCTAGAATCTGTTTAAGTGTCCAAGAGTAATTTAAAAACTTCTTCACTTCTAATGGGATTTACTGTTGTAAGCAACTAGGTGACCATCTCACATGCTCAACTTCATTACGCTTGTAATGGCTTTGGAAATTAAAAGATTACTGTGATTTGGGGTTGGGGCTGTTTTAGAATTAATTGAGAAAACCATCATATGCTTCTGGAAGCTGCTCTTGCCCAGGACTTAGCACTGCAGTCCTGATTCTCTAAGGACATAAGTGACAAAAGGCGGCTGTCTGGACTCTGTGGGTGTAGAGGGCCCATGGTGCAGTGCCTGCGAGCTGTGACAGAGACCATGCTCTATTCCTGCACAGCTCATTTCCTGTTGCTGTTCTCCAGGAGGCGACCTGCCACCCTTTGGACTTTTTCCCCAAGAGCCACAGGACAAATGGATTTACAAAACAGCAGCAGCACAAGCAGGTTTTCCTTACCAGCAGAGCTCAGGAAGTCTGCTCTGCTGTGCTTCTGTCCCTCTGGAGCAGGGGTTGTGGATGCTGCTAAGCTGCAGCCTCAGCACCAGTACATGTTCCCTTTTAACATGACACTGCAGTAACTCAGCTACAGCACCTACAGCTCAGCAACAGAAGCATTAAGACACATAATTCTGTAGCTTGTCTCCAAACACCACGCTTTCCAGTTTTTTTCCATCAGAAGATAAATCTCATCTTGAAGAAGTGAAATGTGGCAATTTATTGATAATGCTGGTACCTTTACATTACATCTTGCAGCTTTCCCTTATAGTATGATCTAAAACAAGTGGGAAGGGACATCAGGAGGCTGCCCACTACCAGCACAGCCTCTTATCCCTCTTACAACGCTAATTATTCTTTCCTAATAGTCCCATGTAAAACCCTCTGAGTGCATAAATCTAACTATAGGTATTGAGAAAGGGAGCCAGAAAGAGCCCAGCCTTCCCATATGCCCCATGACAGTCTCTGACTGTTCCCCTTCTCCCTCTAAGAGAAGTTTGGCCCTGTGTGAGGATCAATGCACTTTTCCAGTGGTTACAGGAATATAGAAAAAAGACATTAAGCTGTTAGAGAGGGCAGTGAGGATGGTGAAGGGACTGGAGGGGAAGCTTTATGAGGAGCACCTTGACATCACTTGGTCTGTTCAGCTTGGAGAAAAGGAGACTGAGGGGAGACTTCATCGCAGTCCAGAACTTCCTTGTGAACGGAAGCAAAGGGGAAGGTTCTGATCGCTTCACTCTCATGACCAGTGACAGGACTTGAGTAAACAGCATGAAGCTGAGTCAAGGGAGGTTTAGGTTGGCTACTAGGAAAAAGTATTTCACCCAGAGGGTGGCTGGGCAAGGGAACAGGCTCCCCAGGGGAGTGATCACAGCACCAGCCTAACAGAGTTCAAGCGGCATTTGGACAATGCTCTCAGGCACATGGTGTCAGTCTTAGGAATGGTGCTGGGTAGGGCCAGGAGTTGGACTTGATCATCCTGATGGGTCCCTTCCAACTCAACATATTCTATTATTCTATTTAAGAATTTCCTCTTAGTATAAAGGGAGAACTGTGATGTCTCCTTTTTAAGGATATCTGGAGCTAATCAGTTTGCTTCAGCTTTAAGTTATTCTATTTCTTACTGCACCTTTTAATAGTGGGTCCCTAAAAATCCTGGTTTGATTGGGGCTTTCTTTAATTATTCTTTTTAGAATCCCCCCTCCTTCATCAGAAGGAACAAAATAGATTCAAAAGGCACTTTTAACACTGGGGCATTGTGGCTCATGCCTGGCTGTGTTTGGTTAAAGGAGTAGGATAGCTTCTCCCCTGGTGCCTCCAGCTTTCTGTTTAGTGGTACTCTTGTCCTTTTAGTCCTTGCCATATGGTACCCATAAAACGTCTTGCAAGCTGTTTGAGTCTATGTATGTATTTGGGTATAGTTGCCTCTCAGTTTCTCACCCCTAAGGTTCTCTTTTTTCATCTACAGCTCCACAATCTGTAATAAGAGAGAGCTCTGATGGTTGCCTTTATGATGATTTGTCCTCCTTCTATTTCTTGCACACCTGCAAAGACTTGTGGACTATGTTTCACTTATTTTGGGCTTTGAAAAGTTGACTCTGAACATTTTTACCAGGCATTATTTGCCTGTAGCAGTCTTTAGCCCCAGGTTAGTCTGTGTCAAGCAGCCTAAAGCCAGCATTTTGTTGGTGTGGTTCATCTGCATGCTTTGGTCCTGCTAATCACCAGCTGAATGTGACCAGGGAACAACTGGGAATGAAAAATGCCAGTTTCCCCACTCATGAGATATTAGAGAAGAGGGGGTTAGAATGGGTTGCAGGTCAGTGAAGAAAAGAGAAAAGAAAAGAAAAGAAAAGAAAAGAAAAGAAAAGAAAAGAAAAGAAAAGAAAAGAAAAGAAAAGAAAAGAAAAGAAAAGAAAAGAAAAGAAAAGAAAAGAAAAGAAAAGAAAAGAAAAGAAAAGAAAAGAAAAGANAGAGGAAAATAAGACCCAAAAAAGAAAAATTATGCAAATTTAAGCAATTACACCACCAACCAACTGATGCCCAGCCTCTCCCTGAGCACCTTCTCCCCCTGTCCCCCAATCTCCCCTCAGCTTTTTATGCTGAGTGTGACACCATATGGTATGGAATATCCCTTGGGTCAGTTCGGGTCAACTTTCCCAGCTGTGTTATCTCCCAAATTCCTGTGCACCCCCAGCCTCCTCACTGGTGGAGTGGCGCAGGGAGCAGAAAAGGCTTTGATGCTCTGTAAACATTGCTCAGCAGTAACAAAAACATCTCTGTGTCATCAAGACTCTTTCTAGCACAGATTCAAAACATAGCCCTGTAATAACTAGTATGAAGATATTTAACTCTACGCCAGCCAAAACCAGCACATGGAAAATTAACTTCCCCTCAAACTCACTAATACTGAAAGGCAACATGAAACCTGAGGAATAATGTGTCTGAGGAAGAGCCTAGTGTGATACACTTGGACATGCCAGTGAAGAGGCTGAGATAAGGATCAAAGAGCTTGGGGAGGAAAAATACTGGGACTGATGTGTGGAAAGCAGCACTGAGCATTTATTAAACAGAATTCAAAAGTTCAGTGTTTGGTGGGCACAAAGTATGTCTGATGCAATTAAGACCTGACTTCGAGGAGGCAAATGTGGGAGGAAAGGAAGGGCTGAACATCTGTTTCAAGGAGTAATAGGCAAGTAGGGAGAAGCTGAATCAAACAGTAAGTCTGGGGCTGGTGTTACAAGAGTGATGCCATGCAGGGACTATCACACAGTATGAGAAACACACAGTGGCCTGGAAAAAGCATTTAAGAGGTGAAGGGACCACTGCAGCTCTGAGGGAGAGCTGCAGTCCAGAGGATTGCGGCGGACAGACATGGGAAGAGCCAGACCCATGTAAGTCTGGTAACTGTGACAGTAGTGCTAGAAAGGGCTTGTTTCCCCACAACATGTGCCCTCTGCACAGGGTGAGCCAGAGAACCAAATCCCATCTCCATTTACCAAGACCACTGTAAAGAAAACAAAGATTGCAGATGCAAGCCAACAAAGAGAGCAAGTTATTGTCACAACAGGCTTCATTCCACAGCAGATAAAAACCATGTCACGTGACGGATGCTCTAAAAAGGGATTACACTGAGCAGCTGGTTAAGCTGAAAGGATGTCCTTCATTAAAGGCACATCACTGTATGATCTCTCTCAAGCAGTAGCCTCAGGTGAGACTGGCACCAAAATCAGCCACAGATCCCCTAGTCAGTGATGACTCAGACTGATGGATGTGATGGGCCAAAAGGGGGTCTTACTCTGACAGATTGTACTGGGTCTGGCAAGGACACTTACCTTTCTTCAAAGCAGTCTGTGTTCTCCTTTGGGTCTGTGACTAACAGACAACGCACCCACATCTTGATATTGCTAAGCAGCACTTGGACAGCATCAGGATTTCTTTTTTCTGACTCTGCCTTCACCATGGGCAGACTGGGGTGGGCAAGAAACTGGGAGTGAACACTGGAGCTGTGACAACTGACCTGAACTGACCAAAGGAATGTCCCCTTGTATCATATAATGTCATCCTCAGCAAATGTAATGTTGACTCATCCAATGTGCCATAGTTATCCGCGGGTCCACTAAATCCATTCTCTACTACAGAGTTAGTCAATTTTCACAGCTGAGTCCTCAGATTTACTGCTAGGTAGCCCCCATGATATCCTTCAAGATTCTTGATGTCAGGTTACGTATTTTCATAGCCTGTGATACAGAAACTTTCTGGCTTGACATGGGTAATCACTGAGTTTGTTTAAACTCACTGGTAATTACCATCTAATTATAGAGACTCACTGATTTTTGAAAATTTTTTCCTCTTTCTTGAACAACATAATTCACAGTACTCGAGCCTGAGACTGTTCATGCTGTGTGCAAAGATTTGACACAGGAGCCTCCCTCAAGTTCCTCAGTATTGCCACAATTGTCTTAAGTGTTCCTCTCTATTTTTGCATTATAGACTTCCTGGCAAGCTGTTCCACTTCTGATGTTTCATGTTTCTTTCAACTTTGAGAAATTATTAATCGAACTAATCTGATATTGTTTGATTTGTTTTTCACTTTTCTATTTGAACACAGCTTCAGGTTTTTGAAAGACACTTTACTTCTTCATCTTGTGACATTTCTTTTAAGAGTTTCCTTTAGCCTTCTCAAATGGAGCTTTGAAAATAGAGGCACATTTGCAGAAAGCTTGCCTCTTTAAATGGCCAATACTGAAGCTGGCTGGACCCAAACTTAACATCTCATTTCCTTTCACTTTGTTGCCTGACCGTAAAAACAGTGTTTTATTTTTATCATTCCACTATCATCATCCATTCCCAGGGTAACTCTCTTTCACAGAAACTGGTTGCAAAGCAGGATGTGGATAAGGTTAAGTATGCCTTGAAGCATAAATTTTGTTGAGAACTGTGACCCCATTATTTGTCCAGATCTGGGTTCCCAGTAAAAGAGTGATATTGTAGTGAGCACAGAGAACTTTTCACTAAGGTGATTAGGGAGCAGGACAATCTGACATATGATGAGATTGTGAGGCAGCTGGGATTGTTTAGCCAAAGGAGGAAAGGCTCAGTGGGGATCATATCAAAGTGAATAAATACAAGATGGGTCCAAACTCTTCGCAGTGGTATCCAATATCAGGATAAGAGGCAGTGGGCACAAATGAAAATAGAAGAAATCCCATTTAAACATGCTTTTTTAAAAAGTGTGATAAAGCACTGGAGCAGGTTGCCCAGTGAGGTTGTGGAGTCTCCATCCTTGAGGGTATTAAAGCCTGGTTTGACATGGCACCTGGCAATCTGCTCTAAGTGACCCTGCTTTGAGCAGCAGAGTGGACTAGACACCTCCATAGAGCTCTTTCAGCCTCATCTATTTTATGTCTCTATGATTCTATTATTTTCCTTATTCATCCCACCACCCCTCCAAAAAAAACCCCAAAAGCCAAAACATCAGTCTTACTCTTTTTCCATGTTACTTCATTCCTTCTCTCCCTCCTGAATTCCCTCCCCAGCCCAATGGTAGACACACAGAAAAACTGTGAAAAGAAAGAAGAAAGAGCCCCCCCTTAGCTTGGCTGCAGCAGCCCTCTCCCCCTCCACCACTGCTGTGGTCATTGCCACCAAGCAGCCATCAGGAAGAGGCACAGTCTGGGACCTGCCAGCAGCTGGTAGAGATAAATTAACCCCTTTTTCTTCCTTTTCCTCTTACTTTCTTCCTGAACATGTTTCCCACAGAAATGGTGAGCCTTGTGTTTGCCACAGGCAACATTCTACCTTAAGGGTGCTGTCACCTTTGGAGCAATGGAGAGTTGAGGGGAAATACATGTCAAGTAGATCCTTCAGAGGTCAGACCAAAGGCATCAGCTTTATTACTACCCTAGGTGCAGATGCTGATGGATTCAGACTACAAATCCCCTGCCCCTCAGTATGCAGTGACAGTGCAGTATTTCAGTTCTGAGGTCCCATGAAGCCTGGTGTTACTGCTCTCCCTCCCTTGGGAGTGCTAGCTGGTGCCTATCTCTGTTAAGGGCTAAAAGAGTCTGGCAAGCAGGCAGTGCTGAACTTGAAGTGATGTAGGAATGCCTCAACTTGTAGGGTCTCAGCAGACCCACAACTTCTACACGTCTGTCCCTGCCACTGGTGAGAATTACTCACTGCATGGCACCACCACTTCCAGGGACAGGACTGTCCACGACCATGGGGACACTAACATCACCCTTCACCTAGTGACACACCTGAAAAAATAACCTTCTCCATGATGGATCTGTTGGATGATTCCTCTCAAAGATGAGGTACTCCAGTCTTTGGGAAGGAGAGAACTCTGTTATATTGCTGGAGGATACTCACAGCAATCTAACTATGAAGCCTGGGTAGAAGACAGTCACCTCACCCTCCATGGTAGAGTGCTAACTCCATCTTGCCCAAACATTTAGTCAAAAGTCCTGGGTTTGTTGAATTTATGCGCTACGTCATGCCACATTTCCTTGCAAAGGTTTTTGGAAATTCAAGTAGCATATATCAACCAGATGACCAGATAATTTTCATGTCTTTCCAACACTTGACAGAACTCAAGGACAAGACTCCTTATGGGAGCAGTGTTGGCTGAGCAATTTGTATTTCTCCCAGCATCCCCTAATTCTGTTTGCACAGATATTTCACATACATTGTCCTTGCCCATGGTGACCTTTGAAGTCCCTTCCAACCCAAACCATGCTATAATTCTAGGATTTCTACTAATTCACCTGGAACACACATGAGGACTAGAGACCTGCACTTGCCCAGGACTCTACTGTAATCCGTTTCAGTCTGGCATCAAGTTTTCTATCATGAAGTCTTCAGATACCAAGACAAATTTGGAGTAGGAGGTTACACACTACCGCAAGCGATTTGGCTTCTTCATTCATGAGTTTGATGAAAAAAAAACCAGGGTGAGCCACTTCGGTATTTTTAGGGTTTAATGTGTTCATCTCCACCATAATCTCTCCTACAGTTGCTCTTATTTCAGACAGATCCTCAATGGAGTGCTGATCCTGAGGGAAAAAAGCGTTCCGCGAACAGGAATCTTCCAGCTGTGTCCCCGCCTGGGAAACTNGCTCCGCGGCCACGCCGGGGGCACCGGGACGCGGCAGCCGCGCCGCGGCTTTAAAAGGATGGTTTGGCTGGTTTCTTTTTCTCCCTCATCTCCAGTTAATGCTTTTATTTATTTAGCTATTCGTCGCTAAGCAGCTCTCCGCGATGCCCGGCGGACGAGCAGCGTGGTCGGAGGGGCTCCGCGGCCGCGCCAGGT
>VZSE01002199.1:207076-318914 GCA_013398275.1 Promerops cafer | reverse complement strand
GCTGCGGGCCGACGCCGCCCCCGGCTACCGCACCTTCGTGGGGCAGTGCCTCGTATGCGCCCCCCGCGGCGCCCGCCCCATCCCGCGGCCCTTCACCTTCCAGCAGGTAGGAAGGGGCCCGGGGGCGAGGGGCTGCCGCCCTCGCCGAGCAGCGAGGCCCCTGCCGGGGCTTCCCGGGGACGGCGCTTCCCGCGCTCCGTGCGCGGGCGGCGCGGCGGCCCTTGCCCCTGGCGGCTGCTGCCGACCGGGCTTGGCCGGCTCCCACAGCCATCCGCCGCTCTATCCTGGCCCCAGAGCCAGCGGGGAGCGCTGGGAATCAGCCCCTGCTTCTTCTCGGGGGTGGGAGAGCAAGGCCCAGGTGCCGGTCTAGGGCGGGCGGATAGCGCTGCAGGTCTGTGTGCGTGGGGATCCCTGACTCCCTGCCTGCCCATGTGGGTAGGGATGAACTAGCCAAATGTGGCCGGGGAGCGACTGGGGATGGAGAGTGCCCCACTCTTGAGAGATTAGGGAAGAGGCGGGTAGAACGGGCTGCAGGTCGGTGTTTAAGCAGGGGAAAATCCTTTTCAGAGAGGGAAGACCGCTTTTTGCTTAGCGCCGTATGAGCACAACTGTGCTGGTAGGAAAAAGACGTTGCAAATCCAGGACAACTTGTTAAATGGGTTTTGGAGTTGTGTGCCAAGTCTTTTGGTTGAATTTTCCTTTACATAAAAGGAAATGGAGGCCTCAGGAAAATTTGCGTTAGTTCCCTGGAGGTTAGAGCCTGCGCGAGCACGTATGCGTGCCTGCAAATGTGGATCTGCAAACACGGATTCACTGGAGGCAGTGGAGTCTGAGCTGCTGAGGGACTCAAGAGGAATATAGTGTAGGGCGTTTCCTGGGCATAAAAGCCAGGATCAAAAGGGCGCATGTTAAAAATACTTCCTTCAAGTCGTCGGCTTACGTTTCTACATGTGAACATCTTGCATTGCGCTTGGAAAAATCTTAATTTTTGAGTATGATGCTTGTGAATCATTAATACTGCTTTGAAAGGTGATGTCTAGGGCTGTGTATCTTTGCATGTGTTTTTATTTAAAGGGTACGTCGTGGTTTATGGAGGAGTAAGTGAAGAAAGCTAATTTTCTTTTTTCTTTGTTTCTTCAGTTATCTAGTCAGAGTGAGGTCACCGCAAGAGTTGTTCAGAGACTGTGTGAAAAAAAGAAGAAGAATGTCCTCGCATATGGATACTCCTTACCGGATGAAAACAGTTCTCAATTCCCAGTCATGCCATTTTCAAAGATACACAGCTACCTACCCAATACTGCCACAGAAACTCTTCGTATCAGCAGCTTCTGGGAGACACTGTTGAGCCGGATAGGGGATGATGTGATGATGTATTTATTGGAACACTGTGCAGTCTTTATGCTGGTTCCCCCTAGTAATTGTTACCAAGTTTGTGGGCAACCAGTTTATGAACTTATTTCACATAATGTAGAATCATCCGTGGTATTTGTTAGACAAAGGTTCTCAAAGTATAAACGTACTAGCTTGCTTAAATATATGCGAAAAAGGCTTATGTTTCATAGAAAGTATCTTTTAAAATCATATATGTGGAAATGCAGACAAAGTGAAGATAATGGCACCAGAATGAGAAATGAAAGAAATAACAAGAGACGAAGCTTAGCACCCACTGACCAGTGTTCCGCAAAAGCTGTTTCTAAAGCAAGCAAACAGACCAGAATGGTTACTGAACATCAGGAAAAACAGAGTAGCTCCAGTTCATGTGTTTCAGCTACAGCTCTATCTCTAAAAAGGAAGATTCATAGAGAACAATCTGAAATTCCAGCCAAGAGGGCAAAAATAGGGGAGAAAATGAGAGAGGGAAATGTTCGTAGTCTAGTTCCTGATTTAAACCAAAGTAGTTCCAAGAGATCTGAAACTGGGTTTGTAGCACCACATTCTGAAAGTGTCATTAAAACCCCCCATATTTCTGGAAGAAGTAACAGTTCTGTGTCTGGTCCTTCTTTAGTTCACACATCTCGTGGCAGGAAGAATTTTGTGGCAGGTAAAAGCTCTCTTCTGCAGCGTTTTCAGAGTAACAAACCGTCAGAGTCCAACACTGAAATGCAAGCAGGATCCCATAGGAAAAGAGTAGAGGTTCGTACACGTGAATCTCAGTTGGCTTCAGGACAAACCGAACCCATGGAGGGTACTTCAAGATGCAGAGAGCAGGGAAGACCCCAAACTCATTTATCAAAGAAGTTACCAAATAGACTCCTGAGTTCTGCAGCATACATTGAGAGGAAGTCTCTTCTGTATTCTTGCAGGAATTTTCGAGAATGTTTTCCTAAATCATTTGTATTGAATCACTTGCAAGGCTCTCAGGCAGGTGGAAGACAGCTTGTAAAAGCTATATTCTTAAGCCAAAATCAGGTGCAGCAAAGGCATAACCAAAGTCTGCCAAAACGCAAACGGAGAAAGAAGAGGTTGCCCAAACGCTACCGGCAAATGGGGCATATATTTCAGAAACTGCTAAAGAACCATGGGAAGTGTGCTTACTTAGCTCTCTTGAGAAAAAATTGCCCTGTTTGGATATCTGAAATCAGTATGAAAAAAATCAAGCTGTCTTTTCAGGCAGCCTTGCCTGGGGAAGCAGAGGTTCAGAAACAAGCAGAACAGTTTGGGAAACAGCCTGCTAAGTGTGTTACAAGCAGCAGATGTGAATCTGGTCATGCTGATGAGCCAGACAACTTAGGTGCTCCCCTCACAGAATCTGTGTGTGGGGAGTTGCCAGCAAGTGAGGAGCAAAACCCGGCAGAGGCATGTGGTTCAGTCCTCAGGGAGCTCATCAAGCAGCACACCAGCCACTGGCAGGTGTACATGTTTGTGAGGGATTGCCTGGAGAAGGTCATTCCCAATGAGCTTTGGGGTTCAAACCACAACAAGTGCCGGTTCCTAAAAAATGTCAAAATGTTCATTTCCAGGGGGAGGTTTGCTAAGGTTTCGTTGAAGGAGTTGATGTGGAGGATGAGAGTGAATGACTGCATGTGGCTTCGTCCAGGCAAAGGTACTTCTTTTATTAAAGAACTAAGTGGTGGGGCTGTCAGGTGATTGGGGTTCATCTTTAAGGTGGGAAGGGGAGGATATTGAATCTGTACTCAGAATTGCTGAGTTCATTAGTAATAACCATAGCTGAGAGAGCAGACCTAGTAGTGTTTGTAACTGATGGTGGAAGGACACTTGAGCTTGTCTTCCTTCCAAAACTTGTTTGCATTCATGCTGTTTGTGTTTAATAGAATGATGTTTTCATAAACATGAAATCAGAACTTGGGCTAAACAAAACCCAAAACTCTTTCCCATCCACTCCTACTATCCACATTGCAGTAATTCTGAAAATCCATTGAAGTGTGACCTAAGTGCGTAAGGAATAAACCCTGTTTGCCTGTTTGTTACTGTAATAATTCAGAAAGAACTAAAAAGCAAATCAAGACACTTGCAGTGGCAAGGATTCCTCTGCTATGGGAGTGAAAAAACCAGTTTTTACTCCCACACATCAACCCTGTGAGAAAGATGTGAGTATGAAACCCATTCAATACAGGCATTGCCTGCTACAGAATCACAGAATGGTTTGGATTGGAAGTGACCTTAAAGATCTAGTTCAACCTCCCTGCCATGGGCAGGAACACCTTCCACTAGACCAGGTTGCTTAGAACCCCATTTAGTTTGAATGCGTCCAGGGCTGGGACATGCACAACCACTCTGGCCAATCTGTTCCAGTACCTTACCACCCTCACAGTAAAGCATTTTTTCCTAACATTCTAACAGTCTTCCTTCTGAACCTACTTTCTTTCAGTTTAAAACCTTTCCCCCTTGTCCTATCATTACATGTCCGTGTAAAAAGGGCTGTCATCATCGATCACCTTTTCTAGAGCCCTTCTCTAGGATCAAGAGAGCCTTACTGAGCACTGCTTCAGCCTGGCTAATTGGTTGTGCAGAAGTCCCCAGGCCAAGTGGTCCCTGGCTAAAAATCTCTCAAGAGGGCAACAGCTGATTGCTCCAGATTGTGTATGAATCCATTTCTGTTTAGTCCTCTTTTCAAATGACAGGTGACTTCCTTTCCTTGAGTTTGTTCTTCAGACACTATCCCAGGATTTAAATCTAGGCTGAAGCCGTCTTTCTGGGGTTGATTGCTGTAGGATCTAGTACATATTTTCATTTTTCTGTGCTTCTGTTCTTCATCTATACGATACGAATTGCACTCCCTTAACTGGTATGCTTACAGTTTTCTTACCTGGTATTGTACTTGGATCCTACAGTAATGTGAGCTGAAAATGTTATTCTTTTGTTAAAAGGTGTATTAAGTTCTGAAACTGTTACAGGTTCTTTGAAGTTTAGGAGGAAAATCAAAAGTCTGATGTTTGAAAACTGGTATCAAAAATAAGGGAGGTTACACTTTCATTAGAAACTTAATTCTAGGAAACAGTATTTCTTTATTCAGAAACTGTGGTTCAAAACCACACTTTCCAAAATGCTGAGAAGTTAAATACTTAAAAAGGCTTTATTGTAAAATATGTTTTTGATTGATAGTGATTTGGAACATCCGATCTTTGAAAAATGTAAAGCCCTCTTCTCTGGCCATATTCCAGGCAAAGCAATATATAGGCTTATTTTAATTTTCATGGAAGTACTCCCATGTGCTTGATATTTAAATGTGTTTTGAATTGCTTTGCTACACTGTAGCTGGGTTTGTTTTTCCCTCCAAAAGTAGTAGTGGTTTCTTGATGGTGTCCTGAATTGTAGTAATTGTTTACATCTGTTGTCAAGAACTTAGAAAATAAATAATCTATTTCCAGAGCAGCTACTTATCAGCATCCTGATTCAATTTACATGTTACAGTTGCATATTGCAGCTCTTCAATTAGAGAGTTTTCCAGCAGTGAAATTTTCCCTTAATGTTAACTGGGTTCTGTTGAAGTAGTACTAGTCTTTTTTTAAGTGCTGTAAATACATTAAAATGTCTCTGCGTGGAGTTTGCAAAAACTAAACAGAGTAGAGAACTGAAAATTTATTTCCATTTTATAAATTTTACTGTCAGGTCTGTTGCATCAAAATTAAGCTGTTTTTAACACAATCATGCCATAACCGTGATTTGTCCTAAGCAGCTAAATTAATATTTCTGCGTAGTCTCTTTAAGAATCCTGTTGCATTTGGGCTAAATTCTATTCGTTAAATGTAATTAGAAAAATTATTATTGGAAGCTGGCCAGAACACCAGCATTGTAGCCCAGGGTCTTATTCCCTGTTCATCTGTATTTAGACATAATTACAGATCTATGTGACCTTAAATTCTACAGTAGTTAGAAATGCTCTGGGTTCATAATTGTTGTCCCATCTAAATGTTGGAAGTACTGATGGACTTCAGGTGATTTCAGTTTTTTTGTTTTTGTCTGACTGCACCAAGAAGTTTTATATAGGATGTGTGAAATAAAGCCTAACCCTATCATTAATTAATTTTCATGTAATTGGGAAATCTAAATGTCATTCTTATCCCCAGATCATCCCAGTTTAATTTTGTTAATTTTTACAGTATACCTATGTTATTTTCAGTCTTCTGCCTTTTTTTTTTTTTAGGTTTTATATTGTAGTAGACTTGTTTCTTTTTATTTTACCTCTCCTTTCATAATTATCTTACCTTTGTGCATTAAAGATCTTGGGGGAAGAAACTAAGTCTTTGGGCTACTATGGCATGTATTTGTATCCTGTATGTCAGTTTGCCACTGCAGATTAGTTCCTGTGTTTATACTTTAAGCTTGGGTCAATTGCATTATTTAATGCCCTGAAAATTTGGAGTGTCACCTGTGTAATTGTTTGTACTTACCTTTTTTCTTTCTCATGACCTCAAGCTAGGGCAAGAATGTTATCTAAGTTTTTTGTTTGTGTGTTCTGTTTTTTTACTGGTGCTAAGAGTTGATAGTTACTATAACTACCTTTGAATTGTTTATTGAAGGTGATCACTTTGTTCCTGCCGATGAACACTGTTTCCGTGAAGAACTTTTGGCCAGATTCCTGTACTGGCTGATGGGCACCTATGTTGTTGAGTTGCTCAGATCATTTTTCTATATCACCGAGACCATGTTCCAGAAAAACATGCTCTTCTACTACCGAAAGTTTATTTGGGGCAAGTTACAGAACATTGGAATTAGGTAACACTAGAAAACTAATTAAACATTAATGGATATGTAGAAATCATGTGTTTTGTAGTGTAAAGGTATATTTCTGCTTTAATTTATTGCCCGTTTATCTTCATTTTATTTGCTTCATTTCCCAGAGGAAAATTCTACCTGTGATTGTAGCATGCACAGTTTGTAATTTCAGAACTATTTTGTGTGGGAAAACTAATTCTAATTTAGACTTTTTATTAGAAGAGAAATCTTTGCAATAATAAAATCCAGTATGAAGAGGATTTTGTTGTGATAAGTCCATTTTTATACCTTTTATCAATGAGTAAAGCATAGTGATAGAATCCCAAAGTAACCTTGTAAGAGTTCATTTAAAAAATACTCAATTTCCTTCAACTACTTTAATTTAGGAAAAAAAAACCCAAGGTTTTGTTCTGAAATGCTGTAATACTCTATTCATAAAAAATCAGACAGTAACCTAGTGGGTTTAGGGTTTTTTTTTCCCAAAGGTTAAGGTTTTTAGAAGCCACAGCTCCTTTTTTAGTATGGCTGGAATTCCATGCTGGTTTTTTTGGTCTTAAAAATGCATACATGTATTTAAGTTAGGGTATTATTTAAGATAAAATTTGAAACAATTAAGTGAGAAAATAGGAAAGGCAATTTTATTGAACAGTGTTGTGTATCCATCTCCTTTGTTCACATCTTTCAGGTTTTTATATTAAATTGTTGGTGTCTGAGAGCTTTGGAACCGTGAAAAATTAGCGTACTTTGTTTTGTGTTTTAGTGGCTGTTTTGTAATGGTGAACCTCTTGCTTTTGCTCTGATCTCTTGGTCCATAATGTTACATCTGTGATTTTTCCCCTCCTGCCCTGTCACTCCCTGATTTCTGCATTGATATCTCGGGTGCCACTCTTTGCATTTGCATTTGTGTTTGCACTTAATGGGGTCTCAGTCTTGTTTGCAGTTATAGCACAGAAAATGCACTTTGAATAGTAATAGGATGTAATTTTCAGTGCCACGCATTCTGTTTGTCTTGTCCTCAAACTAAAGCTGAGTGTTGAAATTAGTGTTTTGTGCAGTTTTAATGTCCTTAAAGACTATTTTTTGGCACAAAATATGATCAAGTACTGACTTTCACATAGTAGAGATACAATAAAAAATAATAGAAGTAGTAAATAATAGATTTTTTGTGGGATTTGTGATTAAAAGAAAACAAATAACTTGGGATTTAGCTCTTTTGTTCATGTTCCCGGTTTTCCAGAAAAGCCCAATGTGTAAGAACAAGGTGCTTTGAACTCAAAAGATCTTAATCTAGGGTCTTGTTTCTTCTGATTTCCTCCTCACATAGTTCCTTAACGTGCAGGAAGCCCCTTCTCACCTTTGCTTGAAAGGTTCCCTAAACTGCAGGTTGTTGGAAGCAAGAAACATCCCAAGGAAGTGCTGCTGCGTGCTTACCAAAGGCGTGTTCTAAGAACAGGATGTTTGCTCTTGGCTACAGAAGTCATAGTTTCTAAGGACTTTGAGCTGATTCCAGCAGCTGCAGTTGAGCTTGACTGACAGGGCTTTCAGCTCTGCTCTTTCAAGTGTGATGTGTTACATGAGGTCTGCCACGAGTCCCACTTCCTGCATTCATACAAGTGGCCAGCTTCCAACTTCCCATAGGAGGAAAGAAATTGGGTTACAGATGTTTACAGATACTGGGATACTGGTGTTTAGGGCAGCTTTGGCCATTTTGAGGCTGTTTGGACACTGACTGCTCTTAACCAGCCAGGCACTGCTGGTGAAGCAGTGCCAAAGGCTGTTGAGCTGCTTCCATCTTCTCTGGAGGAAGAGTGTCTGGTGATCTCAGTTGTTGATCTAATGGATGTTCTGTGCTTGTCCTGGTTCTCCTCAGCTGGAGCTGCTCAAGGCAGTTGCTCTGAGCTGGTTCACAGGAAGGCATCAGTAGCCAACGATTCCTGTTGAGTTCTTCTGCATCCTCCTTTGGAGGAAGAGAATGGATGGAACAGGCTGGACTGAGTGGACCTGGACCTTACTTGTGAGCTTACGTTTGCATTGCCTGTGTTGTCATTAGGGAGTAAATCCTCATCTTGAAGGACTGTCCTTTTGAGTAGATCATCCTGGGCAGAATCTCACTCAACAATATGGAGCAGGGTTCTGAGAGGGGCCCTGGATCTGTATATTAGCCTTGCTGTATTGATGGAGATCAGAGTGTGCTGTTGAACACAGACAAATTTGTATAAATTTTTGAAGCTACATCAAACTTCATTGCCCAAATTAAAAGCAGAATTTACTAAGAAAACTTCAGTATTTTGTGATATAGTTGCTTCAATAGCCTGCAGAATGTAAAGTTGTGTGTTAAAAATAATGAACACGGTATTGTGGTGAGAGCACTTGTTTTCCTAAAGCTCATGCCCTCCTTGCCCTTGCCACACACAGTGGCTTCTGAGGATTAAAAACTGCAGAAATTCTGAATCTTCCCCACCAGACTGAGATGTCAAAAGACAACAGGACCATCTAGTCAAGTTCCTTCAAGTTTCAGTGCTTAACAGCATTGTGAGTGCCAGTGAGAGCAGCATGGTTCAGTGGCTGCTAGATTAGCGCACATTCAAAATCCTTAGCACTGCTATAAATGCCATGAAATAAGCAATGAATGTTGCTGCAGGCAAAATGGCATCCAGTTCTCCAGCTGGCTAGAGGAAATAGCAAAGATCTGCCAATAACTGGCCTTTGTCTTCACTTTCAAAGGAAGCCATATTTTTTAATATAGTGATAGAGGTTCGTTGTTTTTTTTTTCTGTCCAGTCTTGACTGTGAGCTGTACAGGGATGGAAATTTGGTCATTAAGTTTTTTCTGTTGGAGTTACTTGTTTTGTCTTGGTTATCTGTATGGTAGATGTTGTGTTCAGCAAGGAATGTAATTCTATAAAGAATAGTGATCTGTCACTCTGGAAAAGCAATCATTTCTGCTTTCCTTTGGGCAGCATCTGTACCAGGAATTTAATTTGAAAGTTTGAATATAAATCCTCAAAACTCTCTTTCCACTAGCTCAACTCACTGGCCCTGCATGCCACTATACCTTCTAGATGTCATGCACTGTATCCCTTAGACCTCAAGAGTCCCAAGCAGCTGGATCATGAGCTTGTATTTGAGTTGTATAGGCTTACAAAAGAAGCATTTGTGTGCCTCTCTTACCTGCACTCTTGGCTTCTCAGGTGTCTCGTAGAGCATCTTTACCAGGTTTCCACCATTCACCCACTGCCTTTTGTAATAGTGTAGCCTCCTTTTGCTAAACCAGCCTGTTGGATTGTGTGGGATGTAAAAAGTCTTCATGCAAATTCAGATTGATGTCCAGTCTTTTGTCAGGACTTGAATTGCCTCACTTACTTCTCAGGGTAATATATGTATTAGTCTGTAGGGCAAATTTTGTCCTTCTGAACAATACAAGCAGTGCAGGAGATTGATCTAGGTCTTTTAGGTTGCACATAGGGTACTTTAACTCTGCATCTTAAGTAAAAACAAGGGCTTTTGCTCCACCACCATTTCCTGATTCGTTGTATGGAAAAGTATTGATTTTGATGAAGCTTCATGGAACTGTTAATCCTGAGGGGGGGGTCTGAGAGGAAAACACATTTCCCATTAAGGCGAACTTGGGAAGCACAGAACCTGTGACTTAGGTGCCTTTGGTTCTTCATTATTTTCTGCTGTTTGCTTCAACTGACACCTGCTCGTCAAAGTCCTGGATACCTAAAGTCCTTATGTTGTCTGTATATCCCAGCACCTGAATTAACTATAACTCCTAATACGTGGTAGATCCCCTAACTGCTGGGAGCAGAACAGCCAGTTCTTAACAGTTTGTACGCCCTTCCCAGGAGCTCTCGTAGAATAGCTTTCAGAAGGTTCTTTTCAACTTGGTTAATGCCTTTCAAACTTCTGAAACCATGAGCAATATCCAGCTTCCTGCTTATTGCATAAAACATATTTCATAATGCTCATATATATTCCACTGATCTGTGCTTAAATTTTGTGTTAAAAAGGCTTTGTCTTGGTTTGCATCAAGCAGAAATATGTGGTCTCTTATTGTATTACATTGTCATTAACTTACTGTGATATTGTTCTGAAATTCAGAATTTCATGTCACTTTCTGTAGAGGTTAGTATTTGTATTATCTTAGAAAAATATTCAGCTTTAGTTATCGTAAAGACATTAAATGTTTTTGTTTTCTGCCTTTCCTGTTGCTTACACTAAGTGTGTATTTGTATTTTAGAAACCATTTTGTCAAAGTACAGCTACGGCCTCTGTCTTCAGAGGAGATAGAAACTATCCGTCAAAAAAACCTTGTTCCTATGGCATCAAAGCTCCGGTTTATTCCCAAACCAAATGGGTTGAGACCTATAGTAAAAGTGAGCAGTATTGTCGAACCACGAGCACTCAGCAAGGAAAGCAGAGAAAAGAAGGTTTTTATTTACTTCATTGTTTTATGTGCATTTGATGTAGGTAACTAAGAAATGGAGTAAGGATTTTTGTTACATAAAACTGATTTTAACACGGTGGACTGTAACATTCTGATCAGAATGGCTGAACGGGTCTGTTGCAGCTTAGCTTCTCCCTTTCCAGTGCTTCATTACCACAAGCCTCCAGTTCCAGGATCACAAACTTCTGTTTGCAAAACTATCTTAAGGAAATGAGCCCAATAGAATAACATGGCTTGTAAGGTAATCCTATTGTTTTGATATGGGTGAGTCTGGCCCGTTGGGATTTGCCTGAACACTAATGGTGCACATAATCTGTGAAGTTGCCTGTAGAGCCAGTGAACAGTGGTGAGCTGGGTGCTTTACAGAAGAGTGTAAAGGAAGGGCAAGGAAGCTGGAGCAAGCACAGTAGAGGGATAGGAAGGAAGCTGAGAGTGATTGCAGTGTGGGAACAGACAGAAGGAACACTCAGTGGACAGAGTAATCTATTTAACAGGGCAGTTAACCAGAAGACACAGTGGCAGCCCAGTTTTACTATCTTGCACGGCAGCATTAATTGTTTTTCCTTAAGGCTGAGTCTCATTCACAAGATTGAATGTTTCCCAAATGGGTGAGGTGTTAACAGCTTCTTAGCACTAACTGTTCAGACCATGTGATCCCAGACCAGATGAAAAGAGCATCAGCTAAAAGCTGTTCTGAACTGTGGAGTGTTATTTCACATAATATTCCACATTATGGTGTTTACAGAGCTAATCAACCTGCATGACTTCAGTACTGCTGTGATGTACTTGACTATCCCCACAGCTGAGTTAAATCTTTGCTCAATTACTTGAATAAAGTACCTCCAGAGGCCCAGCTGATGGTGCAGCTGGAGTTGGCACAAAATCTCAGAGCACACCTTCTCTTTGCTGTTCTTGTTACTGTCATTATCTCCAGCAGAGAGAATTAATGATATTTAAGGTTATTTTCAGATCAATGGCATTTTTATTTGCTGGTATTCATCTTTTTCATTGTAACTATTATACCTTGATTTCCAAGAGTCAAATATAGGAACAAAAAACATTTTCCATAGGATTAAACTGTACCAAAAAAAAAAAAAAAATCTGAGACTGTTTTGTCACTTTGAAGTAGTTATTCAGTTATTCAATAGTGATATTCAGGCTTTCTGAAAGCTTCAGTTGAAAAAAATAATATAATAAATACATACATTTAATCTCAAACTTTATTTAAATTTGTAATCTTTGTATTGCAAATAATTTAATGTGTTTCAACATAATTTAAGGTGATTCTTTTTGGTCTCTTTAGATGAATCATTACAACACTCAACTAAAAAATCTGTTTAGTGTGTTAAATTATGAAAGGACTGTAAACACCAGTTTTATAGGCTCTTCAGTGTTTGGGAAAGATGATATCTACAAGACATGGAAGCAGTTTGTTACAAAGATTCTTCAATCTGGTAGTGAAGTTCCTCATTTCTACTGTGTAAAGGTATGTATTTTTAATTACATATTCAAACTAGCTTTTCAAAACCAGCTTGTACAGATACTTTTATAGCTTTATTAGCTGTAATCTAATTAGCACAATTATTTTTTTTCTAAATAAAATTTTGTGCATACCTTACAGACTCTGGTTAGTTTTTTGATGGGGGTGGTTGATCGCTTTTTGTGGATGGGTGACCCTGCAGTAGAGCTTCCTTTACTTGAGTGTTTTCCTGTCCATCTTTCTTTTGTGCAGGAGCTCCTGCTTCTATGCATGCACTGAATTTTTTGCAGTTACCTTTAACTGGGTATAAAAGTGGGAGAAAGATAAAAGCTCAGATAGCCTTTTGTGCCATATGAAAACCAGAAAAAATGTTCGATGTGCATTTCAATAAATTCAGTGTCTCTTAAAAAATTTGTCTCTTCTATCTCAGTATCATTAGTTTCTGTTGAAAATGGACACATGACTTCTGGTTGGTGTCTTTCAAAGAAGTTTCTTCTCCCACTTTGAAAAAATCAATGCTTGTGGTAGCCCGTTATTTCAAGGAGTTTGTTCTTCATCTTCACACTTTTTTCAGTTCTGTCTAGCAGGCAACATTTTGTGTTTGATTTCAATTCATAGCTTTGAACTGGGGCAATGTATACAAAAATATGTAAATTACACAGATTTGTGTGTATTATACGGGGGCTGTGTTCTCATCTCTCATATGTTGCTTGTCTTCCTGCCTTGAAACAACTTTCATAATTTTGGCTTGTTATCTTTTGAGCCAAAGGGTGATGTCATTGATATAATTTGTGTTATAGTAATCGTAAGACTGTTGCTCTACAGAAAGTTTTCTGGTTTTAGTAGGACAAGTAAAAGCAGAGGTAGGTTTCCAATATGAAAAGGAAAGGAAGGGAAAGGAAAAATATGTAGGTTTGCAGCTTTCCAAAAGTCTAAGATGTCATCTGCATGGCCATATGGTGAGGCAAGTTTCTTAAAATATTTAAGTATAAAAATACCAGTTATTAACTTAAATGGTTGGGGGTTCAGTGTTAGATTTAAGGTTGCATATGGTACAATTTTCTGGTAATAATAATAATTGTGTTAAAACTCATGATTTGGATATTCCTTTCTAAGGGAGTACTTGATGAGTGGGGAAAGGTTTTTCAGATAAGCAGTGAGTTTTTATTTTGTCACAAATTTGGCCTGAATGGTGCAGTAATTTTACTCCTTTGTGATCTATCCTTCATCCTTGCTTACATACTGCAGCAATACTTATTCTATACTACCACAATGTTTACAGCAATATTGCTGAATATGTAGTGGAAGATATTTCTTCTGTTTCAGGCTGATGTGTCCAGGGCTTATGATACCATTCCTCACAATAAACTTGTGGAAGTGATTTCAGGGGTCCTGAAACCTGAGAAGAGAACCGTGTACTGCATACGGCGCTATGCTGTGATTATGATTACCCCAAGTGGAAGAGCCAAGAAGCTCTATAGGAGACATGTATGACTTACTGATTTCTTCTGTTTGCTGTTGTAAACATATTTTGATCCAAGGAAAGGTTTTCCTTTATAGCTTTCTTTAGCCACAATTTTAATTGGTTAAGTATTTAATAAAGTAATTCGTAATACTGTTAGATATTTTCCAGGGGTAGAAAAGCTTGTTTTTAGTCTATACCTTTTAAAGTTTTTACTCACTCTTAGTAAAAATAAAGATAAATATGTTGTGGAAATAGAGATTTGTGGGTGAGATATTTCATTTTAACAGTAGAAGAATTGTTGGATTAAAATAATGCTGTAAGGCTGGTCCTTTGACCTCCACTGAACAGAAAAGTCAGTTATTGAATTTTCTATTTTATCATTTGCTTCTTTGCAATTTAAACAATTATACAGGTTTCTACTTTCAAGGACTTTATGCCAGACATGAAGCAGTTTGTGTCCCAGCTTCACGAGAATGCCTCATTGCGAAATGCAATAGTAGTTGAACAGGTAAGTATTGTGAGGCTTCTTTTCAACTGAAAAAGAAAGCTACAGAAGAATTAGAGGATGATTGGGATTTTTAC
Organism: Promerops cafer; assembly: GCA_013398275.1. Lineage (NCBI taxonomy): Eukaryota > Metazoa > Chordata > Aves > Passeriformes > Nectariniidae > Promerops > Promerops cafer. The sequence goes on along the minus strand of VZSE01002199.1, from coordinate 304,761 downwards.
TTGTATGTACATATTATGTGGTGACATTACTTCTCATCTAGTTAACCAGCACCTTCTGTAGAAACACTTTTGTCATCTCTTCTTTGATGTTTGAGTGTTCAGTAGGAGGAGTGCACGAGGCAAGAAATCTGACAAAGTCCTTCTAGACTTTTCCCAGGTTTTCTCATTATTTTATCAAACTTTTATTTTAACCAGTGTTTTCTTTTTCCTTTCCTGATTTCATTGTTTCCTTTAACAGTCCTCTAGTGAGAAATTAACTGTCTCGTAAAAGCGGGCGTCAACACTTCCTATCTCCAAAACACATGGCAGTAAGAATGAGCAAAATGTATTATAAGCCAAGTAGCTCAGGATGTGGCATCTTGACTAGCAAACTGCACAGCTTTTTTTTTTGGTTTTGTTTTAAGATCTTATTTTATGCTTAATTAAAAATAAGAAAAAGCTGATTTTAGGATTACCTGTTAAGGTTGATGAGAATGAACTCTTCTTTAAGGGAGTTAAGTGCAATGCAAACAAGATCAATGCTTTACGTTTTTGTTTAAAGGGATTTCTTGCTTTCAGTGAATTAAAAGTATGGCTAAAAATTACATGTATTTTAAATTTACTCCAACTGATACTTTGTTGCAAGAACCAAGCATTCTTCTGTTTTGATTCTTGTGATACGAGTGTTTGTTCTCAAGACTTTCTTCTGTGCAAGCAGCATGACAAAGGCATAGAAGTAGGTGATAGGCTCAGACAGTTTCTTCATGCATTTTCTTGCCTGGAGTCATGGTGTTCCATAATAACAACCTACAAGATCTCCTGAGCATCAAATGAGCAGACAGGAATGTTCTTTCAGGCTAGTAATTCCTCTTTAATTTTTCTTCTCTACACCTGGCAGTGGAAAATTACAAGGTTGGCAAAAGGTGATTTCTAGCATACAGAAAGTCTTGTGTATGTCTGTGGACATACGAGTAGAATGTATGGTGTGGCTGGTGTACAATTCCAGGATCCTACAAAAATAAGAAAGTCTAATGAGTACCTGAATGAAAATGGAAACTAGATGGATCTCTGATGTATAAGTGCATTTTGTTATCTTTTTCAAACTGGTTTAGAGAACTATGGTAGATATTGCATGAGCAGCAGTGTTCTATTTAAAAATATCTTATGTTTGAAAACAATTTGTGTGTCATTTTCTTAAAAGAACAAAGTATTTTGAGAAAAGTGTTATGTTAGGGTGGGTGTCTGTACCACTGGTACATTGCATTATCTTTTCAATGCAAGTAATCGTGATCTTGCATGGCTCTGTCAGAAGCTGGGTGCATTTGTCTGCTGTCTGATCTATACAAGTATAAAGTAATTTTATTTTAATTTGAATTAAGTCGTTGTTAATGGAGTTCTTGTCTTACAATTTTTAACAAAATGTTCCATAAATATTGGGTGGACAGCAATGCATGGAAGTGTTGGTAATACCTGGAGAAGTGTGTATTTTGCAACAGAATGGGCAAGAGAGCATAACAAGACTTTGGGAATCATAAAGATCATGGCACAGAGAAATTGTCTTACAGGATAGAAAGTGGCCAAAAGAGCAAGGTCTTATACATTGTAATAATCCTGTATATTATGCCAGCACTTTAAAAAGTGGGTTTAGATGTTATATTTGATTTTTCCTAACACAAAACAAAAAAAATCCCCCGACTTCCAACAAAAATTAACCTGTTGGATGTGAGCAGCTTTTTAGTATGTATGTTCAGATCTTGGGTTTAGAGTTTGTCTTTTCACTTACTTAGGGGTTTGAGCTGCTATAGTCTACTTTTTAAAGATTTCTGTGTATCTTTGAAGTTATAGTGTATTTTTCGTTTCAAATCTTGTTTTGTTTTGTCACATTTCTAGAGCTTAACTTTCTGTGAGACAAGTTACAGCCTGTTTAATTTTTTCCTTCAAATGATACGTAACAGCATCCTGAAGATTAGGAACAGGTAAAAAAGAAATCAGTTTTTCTTTGTATAGCATGCTTGGTTTGTTTGTTTTCTGTTAAGAGGATGCCTTTAATTTACTCTGGGGACTTTTGATAGCTGTCTTTTAAAGATCTTTTTATTTCATATTAATGAGAAATTTGTGTATCAGTTTAAGCTCCAAAAAAGCATGAAGAGTTTGGAGTTAGCTTTATGTTGAATAAAATTTCTCTTCTCTACCTGGATGGTGTTAACTATTTACAGTGTATTATTCCATAGAATATGGAATAACCTTCATTTAAAACTGCAAGTGTAATTCAAAAGGAATATACTTTAAAATTGTGAGATCCAGAGTGGTGAGTAAAAGCAAGAGTAACATCCAAGCAATCATGCAAAAACCTTGTTAGTCACTTCCCTGTACTGCAATAGTTTTGCTATTTGGCAAGTTGCAGTAAAAGTAAAAGGCAGCAGCAATAGGAATTTAAATTATTGGCAACTCCAAAATTAAGAATCAGATGTTACAGAAGGTAGTAATGCAGATTTCTTCTTCTGTTGGTAGAGATACTGATTTGGTACTTATGTTTTGCCTCTAGGTGGCAAATGTGTACCATGTTTAAAAAGGAAGTACTTACATGATCATTATTTGTAAATTCAGAGTGATTTATGTTAGAATGAATAGCTTCTTGCTCTGGGAAAAATACCTTTGTTTTAGAATACTTATTTTAGAATCTCACAGGATTGAGGGAGAGTGAGAAATGCTCTCAAGGAGTCACATAGAAGCATGTTTATATTTTTTTTCTAGCATTGATGCTTACGCTCCCTTTGGCAGGATCATAAGAATGCTCTTGTGGCATACTTTAATAATGACTAACCAACGTGAGTCTGTTTCATGGAATTTTAATGGTTCCAGAGAAAGCACACCCTGACAAAACCAGCTTCACACTTTGAAATCCAGTCACAGCTTGACTGAAAAAATACTGTTTGTCCTGAAATGAACTTACCCCTTTTAAGTAGCTTGTTCTTGTTTGTCCAAAAAAGCCCCCATATGTTCAGTCAATAAATAGACTCTTTCTCATAAAAAAATCATAGTTAGTCAACATTAACTTGATGTTTTGAGAAAAATGCTGATTATTGAGCTGGGGACCTCTAAGCAATCTTTTAATACCATTTGATACCTTTAACAAAAGTCTGTAAGAAAATAAAACTACTGCAAGGAGTACTTTCAGATGACTGAAAATACAGGTAGGATCAGTGCTCAAAAGTAGTATGTGGTCTGAATTTATTTTCTTCAGCTTCACCAAGTCTTTCATGTAATAGTGGTGAAATGGACATTATAGCATCTCACTGCTTCAAAGAAGTGTTGGGAAAATAATTCCCTTGGGTTTTGTGAGCCATACCCATTTGGTTGACGCCAGCATGGAAAATTCCCCCAGTGCACTTAGTTTTGTGTATAAGGACACTTCTCTTGAGGATGTAACATAAGAATTAAAGAACTTCCATGAAGGATGTGTCTGCAGCAGCAGGAGGCCTTGTAGTTTGAGATCAGTTATGCAATTTCTTTCATTTAATGGCAGTTGTCTCCTCAAGTTTGTTAATATGAAAGGAGTATGTGTATTAGTGGGGTTTTTTTTCACTGTTAAAACTTCTAGATCTCTATGTAGATTCTTAGAATAAAGAACAAAAAAAATTTAAGGCTAACTGGCAAACATACAGCGTATTTCTTACGTTATACTTGGAAAAAATATTTAACAGCTATTGTGATCTTGTTGCAGGTTTTGATCTTTTTGTTTTCTTTTATTCTTTGGTAGGTACTACTTACAGTGCTGTGGAATTCCACAGGGCTCCATTTTGTCAACGTTACTTTGCAGCTTATTCTATGGAGATATGGAAAACAAATTGCTCTCTGGAGTAAAGGAGGATGGGTAGGGCTGCTTTGTTCTGTGCTCTGTTACACTACGTATTATGAATTACTGTATGTTTTAGTCATTTTCTCTGACGTTTAGTTTTGAATTTCGAGGATTTCCAACTTCATTAGGAGTATGGTGCACACAAACATCTCTGCAGCTTCAGTGAAATTGTGGTTGTTTTTTTGGGAGAATTTCCCTATTGCAAGATTGAGGAGAAAATGCAGAGAAGCTTTCCTGTATCTTTCGCAGGAGATTTATTCATAGAAAGAGCACCGTATTTAGGGATGCTGTAAGGAGTCTTACAAGCTGCTCTTTACTTCTGAGAAGTTTATGGCTATGCCTCACTCATTCCCACATCATCTGTGGTCTTTTCACCTCAGACGAGATGTTTGTTACAGACTTTCTGACCCACCAGGCTTCTGCCTGAGGGCTTTCTGATCCACTGTCGGTAAATCTTAACATTTTATCAAGGTCAGAGCTTTATAGCAGATTTTTTATGGAGTATGTTGGTGTTCTTGTTTGAAGCCCCGTGTGATTTTTGGTAAATCTTCTCAGTCTTTGTGCCCTGCATGTGCTTGCTCCTTAGGAGCTTGACAGAAAGCTAGCCTGATTAAAAAACTTTACCTCTTTATTAGCTGTAAAAATTTTGAGGTTCCTTTTATCTTTGTGTGAACAGATCCCCAGCTGAATCCTGGATTAGGGTATTTAGTCATGAGCTGGACCCTGAAACTTGTGTTCAGACATCTCCTTTCATTGCTGTGAATTCTTTCCCAAAAAAATGAAAAAGAACTGTGGGAATACTCCTGGTGTCTCTTCTTGGGAGGCTTGCTGGGTGTCAGAATTTTAAACATTTCCCTACAAGAGTAGTAGTTCTTACAGGCTTGAGGATGCTCTGAGGTGAGTCTGAAAAGCTGTCTGTTGCTTTCAAAGGGTGTTGTTTACAAAATGGAAATGATGAAACTGATTCAGAAGAAAGCACTCTTCAGTGTAGCAGCTGATTTTAGAATGTTGCTTAAGTGTCTGTTGAACGATCTTGAAAATTCAATTTGTCCTTTAATTCAGAAGAATGAGATGGTTATTGACTTGGCTGGGCCAAGGTACAGTTGATCTGATCATAGTGATGGCAGTACTCTTGCTTTGAAGATGAGACTGTACATCATCATCTCCAGAGCTACTTCTCTGTGATCTGCTAGGCAGGATTTACCAGAAAAATATGGACATGCTTGGGGTCTGAATGCTATTGGAAGATTTCAGCCTTTACAGTGGTAGATGGTATTCTGGTTTACATTCAAGCTATAGCTTCATAAACAAGTTATTACGTGGTAAACAGAGGTGGAGTTGGAGCCCATCAAGAATCTACTTGTGTACCTGGTCTGGCACATCTTTTCCATGTCTTGTAGAGAGATATTCTCCCTTGGAAAAGTGTAAACCCCTGTATCCAGGGAAGCCACTGTGGAATAGTTTGTGTGTTGTAAATTCCTTCATGTTTCATCTAGCCAGTTTCATTGCTTTTTTATTTTATTTAATTTTTTCATTTATGTTTAGGAAAGAAGCAAAACTGAGAACTTTTTCATGAGTCTCAGTTTGGAGTTCATATTGACATCTACCATCTTGTGAATTAAAATAGGCAGGCACATTGTTGCTCTGAAGTGTATGAAAAAGCTTCAAAAGGATTACGCATTAAAAGATCTAACATTAGTTTCTTCTTGATTACAGAATCCTAATACGTCTCATTGATGATTTTTTGCTGCTTACACCACATTTAATGAAGGCAAGAACTTTCCTAAGGTATGCTATTAGAGACATAGTCTTCAAAGTAGTGAGGATTATTACCTTTTACATAATTCTTTTTCATCTTTATGCACATAGGTGTATTTGTTTTATGAGTTAACAATCAAGGGCTATTTTGGAGTCCTTGGTAGTAGCCTGTGCTTGGGAAGAATCCTAAAACTGCATTCTTGATAGCCAGTTAACAATCTGTTGCAGTTCACATGGTGGGCAGTTCCTGCTTAAGTTTGAATTAGGGACCTACCTATTAACCATGGTGGAGCTTCAAGCAAAAATTAGTATTGCAGCCAAACCAAAGCAGCTGACAGTTGTCTATTAAAACAATTTTCTCTCAAATTTTTAGGATGCCTTATTTACATTCTCAAAATGTTTTTATTGGGCACTCATGCTGCTGCTTTCTGTTCCCCAGGAAAGAATGTAGCTCTGGTCTGATCCAATATTGCTAAGAATTTTCTGGTCATTAACATTCCATGATGAGTGTCTGAACATACCAGTAGCATGGTAGTATGCAGTTCACACGGAAGTTTTAAAACAGTAATTCTTTATTGTCCTTCAGAACTACCTTTTGTTTAAAAATTGAATCCCAGAAGCTCCTGGTTACTGCAGATAGGAATGTACAGTCAGTCCTAGGGGAGTTCTGCTGATGCCAAAATCAATTTAAAGGATGCAGGGGACAGGTCTTGAAGAAAAGCTTAGCATCTGCAGTGTAGTCAGTTGCATCATGCTTTTCAGTACAAGATGCAGCTCTGTTGCGAGCCTGAAAGGTGATGGAGCAATCAATTAAGTACAGTTTAAAGTATAAATTGTATGAAGTAGTGGTAGTGTATTTTGAAGACTTCATTTGTCCTCATTTCCTTATCAGAACAGAAAGAAATTTCTAGGAATCTGTGGGTTTACAGATAAATCAAACTGACAGTGAGGGCCTCAAGCTATTAATCTCTTGCATCTTTTCAGCACAATGTCACTTGAATAGCAGTGCAGATATTGTCCTTCTTGCTCTTTGAAATTGTCTGCATCTTTGTTCTATGTTAACTTCTGTACCAGCTGTGTTGATTTTCTGTAGAGAACTAGCCTTTTCTATGAGAGATTTCCAGAACTGTTTACAGATCAGATCCTATGAGCTCTCTGCCACAAATGGAGTAGTACCAGCTTTTCCTAATGTAGTGTTAGAACTGGGGGACTCAATAAATTAGTTTTGAGGAAACAGCATTAAGACTGTGACTCCCCAAGAAGAAGAGCCTACCTCTTCCTCTCTTTAAAAAGATGAAGCCTGCACATAAGTACACTGCCAAGTAAGACAAACTGCTCCTTGTTCATGACACTGCTGATCCAGTATGTAGCAGATAATCAGCAAGCATTCTGGCAGTGAAAACATTCTTAGGGAAAATGTTCCCCTTCAAAACTTTTCATCAGATAAGTGAGGTTCCTGTTATGTGGATTCTCCTTGGTTTTATTAACTTCCAAAAACAATAACTTGTCATCTTTTTCCAATGATTTTTATTTCAGAGGTTTCTGTGAGTGTGGTTCATACAGTTTGTCTCAAGTGTTGCCTGGCTGATGTGCTTAATTTGCATTAATCTGTAAATTTTTTTCTCCGTTGTTGTCAAGTTTGTTTATTTTATATATTTATTTACCTCTAATGTCTTCACTTTCTTTATTTCTAGCTGTCTTCCTTAACCTGAAGAGTTGGCTGTGGTTCCCTTTATTCTTTGATTTCTGCCCTTACGTTCAAGAACTTCAGTCTTGCAGCATGGTGCCAGTTTTTGTCTGCTTTGCTGGGGGGGGCTTAGCCTAACTATTTATGTCTGTTTTAGGACTCTAACAGCAGGTATTCCTGAGTACGGCCTTTTAATAAACCCAAATAAGACAGTGGTGAATTTTCCTGTTGATGATATCCCAGGATGTTCCAAATTTAAACAGCTGCCAGATTGTCGTTTGATCCCGTGGTGTGGTTTGTTATTAGATATAAAAACACTTGAGGTTTACTGCGATTACTCCAGGTAAATAGAGTTGTACACTCCAGTGTCAGCTTTACAGTATCTCGTACATGGTGGGAGAAACACGAGGGTATGTTGGGAATGGTGTAGTTGAATTAACTGGAAAACAGAAATTAATTTGGTATATACTAGAGGGACTAGCAGTCTTTTCAACATCAGAGGTGTTCCCTCTGGTACACTTCAGATGGGAAAGAATGTGTGAGGAAGAGAACTTCTCTTTAAACTAGCAGCCTTGACCATTTACATGACGTAGTCTGAAGTGGCATAAAACTCAGGACAGGATAATATATCCTGCTGAAAAGTTCTGTAGACCCTTTACATGGACTACTAGAGATAGCATTAGATATTTGCTAAGGATTGAAAAGTGGTGACACTCAAGGATAATATTGCTTCATTAGCTTCATTATTGACCATTTTTAGTATAAACAGCCCTTAAGCACTTAAGTAGAAAATTAGGAGGAGGTTTTCCACTGATAGGGTGGTAAAGTTCCTCAGTAGTCTTCCTAAACAGAAAAGTTTGGTCACTTTAGTCACTTTAGGAAAGGAATTTATATGACATGGTTTCCCATAGCAAAGGACCAAACTCAACAGCCAAAGAGATTTATCTACCAGCTGAGTTCTTGAAAGAAACAGTTTATGTTGAAAAGGGTGTTGATGCTACTGGTCTGGGAGACAATAATCAGAATCACAAAATCATAGAATTGTTTATGTTGGAAAAGACCTTTAAGATTGAGTTCAACCATTAACCCAGCACTGCCAAGCCCACCACGATGTTTGTTTCAAGGCTTTGCTTTTGATAAGCTCGACTTAGTTACTGGAACAACCCTGATGTTCCAGCTATTTAAGGTGGCTTCAAGCCTAAGCTCCTGCATTGCATGGATCATAGATATAGATGATTGTCACTGGAGTAATTAATAATGTTCTGTCTAGACAATGTGTTTAAGAAATACATTTAGTTTGTTTTTAAGGTTATTGATTTGGCTTTTTTTAGCAGGGTGAATTTTTCAGCCCTGAGGTATTGAAGTCAGCCTTTAGCTAATACCCTTAATGCCACAGGGCCTAGTCTCTTTCAACATTGAATTTAATTATGGTCATCTGTTAGCTACTGGCTCAATAATTAGCAGGAAATCTCTGTAACATGGGAAGTTAAATAAGGCTTTCGTTACAGAATTTAATCCCATGGAGTTTAACTAATTTTTTACTTTTTTTTTTCCAGTTACACCTGTACTTCCATCAGATCAAGTCTTTCCTTCAATTCAAGTATAACAGCTGGGAAAAACATGAAATACAAACTGAGTGCGGTCCTCAAACTGAAATGTCATAGTTTATTTCTTGATTTACAGGTGGGAATATGAAAATGGATGTTTGGCAATATTGTGATTAGTGATGAAGAGCATTAAAACTGCTTTGAGTTCTAACATAAAAGTTTATTTTAAAACGAAATGCACATAATCTGGAAATGTTGACATCAAATAAAATGTAGCGTTCCAGAAGTGATCCTTCACAACATTGTTAACCTAGTTGCATAAAAGAAATCTTTTAAGTTCAGCATAAAATGTTTTTGTTTAGATCTTCAACAGATCGTATTATGACACTAAAATATTCTTATACCTCTGTTTCTGTTCTAGATCAACAGCCTTAGAACAGTTCTCATTAACATCTACAAGATATTTTTACTCCAGGCTTACAGGTAGGTCACTGTCTTCTGAAGTGCAATATTTCATTACTCTTTCTTGACAGATGGAGGAGCTATGAATTAGAAAAAAGTGTGCCATGTAAGTGTGCAGTGTGTGTGTGTGTATATATATATGTACGATGTGTGCAGTAGTAAATGTCAGTAGTAGGTCAAGTTATTCTTGTTTCAACACTGTTCCTAAGTAATACTGTTAGGTTTAGGATACAGGAATATATTTGATGTGTATGTTTAAGTGATACTTCACCAAATGGATTTTCAGTGTCTTGGTTTTGACAGCTGACCTCAAGATAACCAGTCTGTTTTGCTTCAGAAGTATGATAAGAAGCCTTATTAACCATTTTATATTTAGATCAGTTAAATATTAGCCGGTTTGTATATATAACTTCGTATCTGTTAAAGTCATATGGAACTTTGACCTGTATAACTTTAGGTAAAGTGAGGCTTCATTCTACCAAGTTAATTGTAGTTTCTTACTGCTGATAACATTTTAATTGCTCCTTAGCTGGTAATATCTTGGCATTTGTGAGCTGGGCTTGATCAGCAGAGGAAGTGAATGTTTTAAACAAAGATAAGGGAAAGAAACCAAAACTGATAAGCAAGTTGGAAGAAAATACTAAACTATGTACATTGAGAACTTTGGATGATTGGCAGCAGCAAGTAATTGAGTTTTTACTGTTTTAACCCAGAAAATGTGCAAGAAGTTCTTCACTCTTCACAGAAATCAGATGTTGCTCTTTTACTATGCTTACACTTGTTACGAAGGGACATTTTGGTTTTGTTCTTAAATTCAGTTGGTCCACATTCAGGCTGTATTCTTTGTCCAAGAAGTGTAATTGGGTTTGTCTAGTACAGCACTGATGTGTCCAGCTGTTAAACTTTTGTGTTGTGGGTGATTTAAGATTTTTCTCTGATAGATATGATCACTTAGTTTCTTCTGTTTGGTTTTATGGTAACATTCTAACAGTGGCCTTTATATGTTATTTAAAAGACTATCCACCATCTTAACTGTATGTCAGGTTAATTCAGCCAAAGACCTGTAATGCAGCATGGTACTTGGATCTGTCCTTTAAATATTGAAAATGTTGGGTTTTTTAAGTGATTTCAATATGCTGGGTTAGTTGAATAAACAAGTATATACATGGTTGATTTGTTAAAAATCAACATTGTAATTGGCTATAGTCAGCCTAAGCAAGATTATAATGCCAGAGTCTGAAGGTAAAAAAAGTCAGCAGTTTAAAATATTTTCAAGCAGGTGTAAGGAAGCATATGATACAAATAACATATATAGAGTTGGCTTCCAAATAGGCAAAGGAGTGAGTATCCTGGTCTGTGGAATCATTTGGAATTTTCCTGCATACCTGAACAGAATTTATTGTGGGGTTTTGCTTTGTTTTTTCTTCCTCTGGCACTATCTCATGTGGGTGTTCTCTGGTGGCATGGTCTGTGATATGGAATTGGTGACAGTGAGTAGTTTACTTTTCCCTGCATATAACACAGTTATGCTATCCTCAGAGGAGAAGTCTGTTACCAAGGCAGATGGCTTCAAGATCTTCTTTCAGCATAAAATTCAGAAACAAGCATCATACGTGTCTGACATTTCAGGAATGTGTATATATAGGAGAAGTGTCATGCAGTAACAGTATTGATACAGATAAAGACTGTTTTGTGCTTTTAAATGTTGTATAGTGCCTAAGCTATGTAGTCATAGTCTCACTTGAAATTGCAAATGACTTTTGATTAAATAGGCTGTTTTTGTGAACAGGTTCCATGCCTGTGTACTCCAATTTCCATTCAACCAGCAAGTTAGAAAAAATCCTCATTTCTTCCTAAGGATTATCTCTCAGACTGCATCATGCTGCTATGCTATCCTGAAAACAGTAAATGCAGGTATAGGATGTTAATGGCAATGAAGTAGTGGGTTTGGATTTGTTTGGGGGTTTTTTTAGACAAGTAGAACATCTTGAATGTGCAGTCCGATGGTGTAATTTTGGGATAAAGATCAGGAATGAATATTGTGAAGTGCATAATAAGAATCACAGTGCATTTTTCTTCTTAAACTCAATTTTTTGAAGATTGTGTTTCAGGCACTAGTTTTTAGTTCTCTGTTGATGTACAAGACTTCACGGACTACACAGGTTTCCTAGTAAAAAAATCCGGGGCTGATTTTGTAGAAAGAGAGGAGAGACCAGACATACTTCTTAATGCTCATAGTTTTCAGTTACATTATTTGCTTTTTCTGTCTCTAGGGATTGCTGAAGGTAACAAAGGTATATTTGGCATATTCCCTATTCAAGTAGCAGAATGGCTCTGCTACCATGCCTTCACTGTCAAACTGTCAAATCACAAAGCTGTTTACACATGTCTGCTTACATCCTTAAAAGTCTGTAAGTATCCAGCTATTTTTATAGTTTTGTCTATGGTTAATTGTAATAAAGATTAGAAACTAGTAGATTTTTAAAGTTTTCTAATCCTAAAATGTTGTTCTCACATGTACATTAACAATCTGATTTTATTCAAATTTACTAAGTATAAGTAGACAGATGAAAATGTTTTTCAGCACTGCATTTTCTAGAGCCTTATTCTCACAGGACAGTTGATGCTTGGCACTCAGTAAGCTTGTACAGTTCAGAAGGCTTAATAAGACTGTGTTAATCATGTAAGTATTCTCAGCAGGTTTAACTAAATGAAATACAAATGCTCAAGCTTCTATTTTAAGATATGTAGATGAACTGGCAACTAAATAAACTCCTCCCACAATTTAAACTCTTACCAAAAAAGTGTGACCAGGGTCACTTGGAAACAGAAGCACTGGCTCTACTGCATGTGTATTCTTGGAGAGTTGTGGTGTTGCTGTATCTCTGATACTTCCATGTGGTGAAAGAACCTGTCTGTGTCCCTGGCCCCTGGGGAGCTCTTTTCTTAAACAGTTGTGCAGTCTACCTGCAGGCCAGCCCCAGAAATAGTGGAATTTTCAGTTTTAAGATATTAAAAGTGGACAGCAAGAGGTTTTCCTGAAGCAGCCAGTACTGTTGATGAATTTAGCTGTGGTGATAGCAAGAGTCTCGACACTGACTCTGTAATTTGCACTCTGAATGAGTCATTGCTTGGGCAGTTTTCTTATACAAGACCAGGAAATTCCTGGGTCTCATTCCAGAGTAACACCTATTTGATTTGAAATGTATCATAAGCTTCTTTTGATAGCTGCACTGAAATCTCGTGCCCCAAAAAGAAAGTAGCTTTTCTTTTGGAAGGGAGCATTTCCTTCCCATATCAAAGGCTTGCAGTAACGCCTGAGTGCAGAGTCTGATTTTTGGTAGTGCAGTGTGTGGGGGTCAAGACAACAGTTACACTTTTACAGGAAACAGATTGATGGTTGGGATTTTGCCAGCCACATTCTTGAGAGCTGTGGACTTTCTGTAGGGAGCAGAATTCCAACAGCCTTTCCCAGAGGAACTCCTCCAAGTTACTCACTGACACCAAAACCAGAGGCCTCAAGTCTGCTCACTGCTGCTGAGAAACCAGGGCAGGGCTGCTTGCTTCACTTGGAGGGAACAGAGACTGAAGAACTAAGCAGAGAATGCAGCAGGCACAACCAGTAGGACAGTGGCTTCTCTGGGAGCTGCCTCACTTCTCTACGATCCATATAGGGCACATTTGAGTTTTCATCTCTAATGCTGAAGGTTTTGCTTATGGGATCTTTGACTGGCAGACCATAATCCAAGCCAAATCACTTCAATCCTTCTCTGTGCATGCTTTGCTGTTTAATCTGACAATACTTTTAGGGTGAAGGCACAGCCCCAGGCAGATTTATTGCTCAGCAGAATCTCACCTTCCATGGCTGCGTGCATCAGCCATAAAAGTGGTCTCTGCTGTCCACAAAGTCACACCACCACAGATGCCAGGGAAAATTGGCTGGGAAGTAGAGGTGAAGTTTTCCTAGTTTGAATAGCAATTGTCACTCGGTTCCTTCTGCTGTACCCGTAGAGCTGCTTGCCCAAATGCAATATTGACCTGAAACTTGAATGTGGTCCAGGCCTAACTCTGTGCACAGTTTCTTACCCAGGAAGAGAAAGCTGACCACCTGTCAGTTGGCTTCTCTGGCAGTGAGAATTGCCTTTGAGAAAGGGAATAATCTTTCTTCCTAAGATCCTGGGGAAGCCTATTAATGTTGTACTTCTGGAGTATTGTGGAAGTGAAGCAGGAAAAGTCCAAAGGTCCGTAGAAAGTCAGTGGTGACCTTCTCTTGAAAAGAGTAATTTTCAGCTATTCTTTGATAAATCTTACCTTCTCTGAGGCAGAATCTGTTCTTCACATCCACAGTGTTAAGACAATCCACTCTTTTTATCTACAGAGTCCAGTTTCTTTTGGAAATATCTGAGACTTCAAGTACAATACTGAGAGATCAAGGCTTCAGAAATCTTTGCCTAACAGCTGCCTGAACAATTAGCAGGCTGTGACTTGTGGCTTTACTATGAAACTTTTGAGATGGAAACTTTCACTGTGATTGGTTGACAGATCACTGGGGTCCAAGTAATTCAAATGCTATCTCTCCATTTGCTTGTAGCAACCTGAAATCTTACCTGTACTTCCACCTAGCCCCGTTCCACCCGTGCAGCAAGGGTTGATACAATAATTGGTGGAGCTGTACAGAGGCATCTTGTGGTGACGAGTCACATGCAGACCCTTCGTGTGAACAGGCGTCATCATCTCTGTATCCCCAAGGTCTCTGGTCATAAGTGAAGCCTGGTTTTCAGTGCCTGATTGTACATGGTGTTTATATTTGTATTTTCTTTTTAATTTAGTACTGTACTAAATGTCCCGATCCTTTGGGCATACACTATTTACAGAGATATTGATAGTTTTCTATGCAGTTACGAGTTAGTTTTGTTTGCCCTGCACCAGACCTAGTCCTGGGCAATGTTATTGTAATCAGAACATCATCTCGTAGAGGAGGTTACTAGATAACTAAGCATTATGTAAAGATGTCAGAGCTAATTCTAAACATGGTATTTTAAGTTTTGTCTTCTGGAAATCAGGACATATGTGTGAATGTCAGTGGTCATGACAGGGAAGTCGCTGACTTTCAGGTGGGATCCTGTGAAGTTTGCTCAGTATCTCTATATGCTGCAATAATCTGTAGCACAGAGATAAATAAGGCTGGTAAAAGCCCCTATGTTGGCTTAACAGCTGCAATTTTTGTTGTCATTTTGGAGTTTGTATTGGCTGTATAAAACCTGTTACGTCTGTAAGATCATGTTGTTGACTGGAATTGATACAAATGTGGTTTTTTCTTGTGTCCCTGCACATGCCTTTCCATTACCCTCCGTGGGAATCGAAATCAAGCTCCTAGCTTTTGGGGAGGAGGTTCTTCCCACTATTCCCAAACCTATTAAATGTCAACATCAGGGGCTTGTCATGAGTTGTCATCATTCTTCAGAGTTAAGTATTTAAAGCACAGTTATTCTTTAACATCCCTCCTTTTATTACCAGTGGGGAAAGGAGCAAGAGTCTTTCCTTATCACGATAAGATCTAAATACATCATTTCTCTCCTTTCCAGATACAGGGCAAATGTTTATTGAGTACTTCTGGCTTTCTGCACCATTGACAATTTTGCTGACTCTGTTTAGTGACAGACTTAAACTGTTGCTAGGATTTTACACATTCTTCTTGATCTGTAAAAAGTCCTTTTTACTGTCTGTGTTTCTATTGATGGGACATTCAGTCTTTTGAAGTAACTGTGGTTTAACGGAAGACCTTATTTGGTGGGTAAAGTTGTTGAACAAATGGGCTTATACTTTTCAAAATGTAGTGAAGTTCTCAAATCTGAACAAAAAAAATCACAAAAACAGAAAGTAGGAGGAATTTGCTCCTTGACTTTTTGTTAATATTTTCACATACAATGTTAAACCTTTTTATTTGTTAGCCTGATTTAAGTGTGGAAGAACAGTAGCATATTTTACTACAGCTTTCTTTTGTCCCTATATTCCAGGTGTTTCAACTTTTTAGGTGGTTTTAGCTAGTATTGATTTCATTGTTTTATTAGCATTTTCCCTAAACCAGAATTAATAGTTATTTGCAGTTGTAATTAATTGTTTCTGATATTTTGGTAGGTAAGAGGCAGCTAATCAGGAGGATCCCAGAGGATACTGTGGCACTACTGCAGGCAGTGACAGAACCATCTCTTCATCAAGATTTCAAAGCTATCCTGGACTAACTGATTGAGGCTTATTTCATAATTTTCCCAGGTTTGAAAATAAATACTATGTCTTTAGGTGACTTCTCTGTAGTTTATTTTGGTTGAGTAGGCCAAAAGCAAGTTCACTCAGACGTTTTATGTGTCTCAGATACCATACCAGGACATAAAAAGACCAGACAGTTTTGTTAATACCTTCTTGTTTGGGTTTTTTGTTTGTGAGGGGTTTTTGTGTAAATTCACAGGCTGTTTGAAGTAATTTACTTGGTTATGTTTCATGATTTCCATTTTCTTGATGAAGGAATCATTAAACTATGTTCTGTACAAAATTATTTACTTTCTTGTTTCAATGACTTGTCTTGAAGGGCTATTTTTTACTTCTGTGTTGCAGACTATTTTATAATAAATTGGCTGGTTAATTGTAATAACACCTACTTGTTTGCAAGGCCTTTATTTTATAGTAGTTTTAATATGCTGGTTTATGTGATGAAAAGCAGTTACCTGCACTGGGCAAATGTATTTCATGGCAAGATACAGAGGCTAGAAATTTTATGCTTTGCAGATCACAACTAATATATGCCAAAATTTCACTGTCCAAGCTGATTATGTTTGGTGTATGTTTTATTTATTTTGAATACTTAGTGATATTTTTAATACAGTATTGTACAGAATGATGCCGGTGCATTTATACCTACAAAACAAAATTCTTGATTAGATAATATACCAAGTGTATTGCTTTTCTATTTGCATATCTTCGGCTCTGTAAAAACAATTTTTTTACAAGGACATATAGTGAAAGAAAAAGGGGAGAATGGCTTTAAACTGGGAGTTGGTTTGCATTCAATATAAGGAAGAAATTCTTTACTGTGATGGTGTTGAGATGCTGAAAGAGGTTGCCTCATCCCTGGCAAATCCCCACCATACTGGGACCAGTGGTTGAATTGCAGTATTGCAGTCTGTCCATTAACATCATAACTCAGTTCAAAATGTACAGGTTTGGGTTTTTTCTGTCTGTGAAGTGGCACTCTTAAAATACATTTTTAAAAGTCACAGAGCAATTGTTCCTACTAGAGATGAAGAACAACACTCTTGCTCTCCAGTCAGCAGCTCAAACATTTAAACACCCCATGCCCCTCAGTGGTCTGCAGTGATACTGGATGAGGGAGCACTGTCAGGAACCACATTCCATAAGGGAGGCCTGGCAGTGCAGGAAGCTTTATTTCATGGGATCATGTGGCAAGAAGAGACAGCAGGATGCTCCAGCATGAAGAATGGAGGGAATGTAAACTTCACCAATGGCTTGGATTAGCCCATTTTTCTCTTTGAGAATATAAACTTACGATGTGGTCTCAGCTGAAGGTGTAATTTTATAAAAATGAATACAAGGTAATGCTTGCAATTCTCTGAGCTGATCTTTGCCTTTCCCAGCAATTACTGGCTGAGTCATCTGTTTTAAAGAGTAGCTGTTTGTGAACAGATATAAATACAGTGTAGAAATCACAAGAGAAGATTATTTCATTTAAAATATCCTTCCCTCAAAAAGGCAAGTGAAAATAAAGTGAAACTGGTATGTGTTTTAGCAAGCAGAGAATTTGGAGATTTGAAGAGGAGCTGGCAATCTGTACTGTACTTGAAGTTGCTGCTGTGGCTTATGATAATTGGAAAGAAAATACTATGAGTATATGTGTGAGGAATAGATTAACCATGGCAGGGGCATACAGTTTTTTGCTCTAAAAATAGATGTTTATAATGTTGGGAAGGTAGAAATATTCCATAAAGCTATTCTGGCACAGAACTGTTCTAGAAGAAATAGTGTGATCCATTGTGGTGGTAAAATATATTCTACTTAATTGGTAGCAAGGCAGTGCGTTAAACAGCAACTGCTGACAGGAAACATTTGGGTAGAGTGAACAACTTGCATCTAGAGATATTAAATGAATTACCTTAGGAACATTCTGAATCTGTAATGTGGATTTTCAACAACCATTGTACAGCTGGGAAAACCTCAAAAGATTTGAGAGCTGCGGTGATGGTTAAGGTCTCAGTATTTAAAAGAGAAGGTAAGTAGGGGGATTGAGAGCTGAGCACTGAAGGTAACCCCCTGCGCAACCTGCGCTGCAAGTGTTGCAAACCACTCAGGAAGCTGAGCTGGCTGGAGGGTTTAAATGGGGAGGGGGAGAAATAGGGCTGAACATTGTTTGTAGTGTGTCTACAGAGCTGTAAGGAAGGAATTTTACAGAAGCCCCTCTAAGGGAAATCACAGAGTCTTGGATGCATCCATCAAACACAACCTTCTCTCCCCACTGTTTCCTTTTGGGAAGGAAATGTGGACTGGGAGTCTCAGGTTGAGGTAGGTGTCAAATTTCACAATGCAGTAAACTGCCTGTGTTCCAGAAGGATGGTGCTTTTCTTTCAGCATGTTTTCTGTTTATTGTATTATGATAATTTGGATGTGTCCTTATTTCTAGTGCTGTTCCAATGCTCCTTCTGAGGCTTTTTCCTTTAATAGGCAATTGATCTCCTTGTTTTAGGGCTGTGGATTCTGGTAAAGGCTGAACATCACCATGGCTGTGTTTGTGTCTTTTACTGATTTACCCCCAAAGAACCCAGGTGGTTCTTGCAGCCTGGACAATTCTAGGAAAGTCTTGTCTGTCAGAACGTTATGAGTTCATGGCAGCATATTAGAGCAAAGATTTGATGGAATGTGGAGATAAAAGATTGGGAAAAGAGTGAGCAGAAGGTGTTTGCATACATGTGCTCCCTCAAGTAACACAGTCAAGCTACTAAGGAGAAAAATGTACCTGTAGGTACATTTTCTCATCTTATTCTTCATGAATAAGAAGGGGAACTTGTAGCACTAACTTTATTGGAATAAGGCTACAGTTTTGGCACAGGAATTTTGGTAGAGGTAACATCAGATGTGCACTGACAACAGAAAAGCAGTGTTCGTGCAAGAGTTGCTCAACACATTTTTCTACGTGCCTGCTTGAGCTAAACAGTAACTTCAGCTTGTGTTTCCCAGCCATCATTTGTAGTTACCAGAGCTGAAAATTGTCCTCCCCCAGAGTCCTGTCCTGGGCTGAACTGCATGTCCAGTGATCCATAGTGTCTCCCTTCTGGTGAATGGAAGGGACAGCTCAAAAGTCAAGTCTGGATGCCATGACAGTGACTCAAGATGGATTTATAGACTTGAAAGTCTTTTAGATTTAGTTTAATTATTTTCTCAGCTTCTGTCTGTATTAGTTGGATGTGTTTTTGTTTAAGAACAGACCTCTAGCTATTTAAACCTGCTGCATATAGTTGCCTATAGCATTTTAATGAACATTTAGCTATCTGTAGTCAGAAATGTGAATATAAAATGTATGCTTTAGTTAGTAAAAAATTCTTATTTATGTATTTACAGCTTTATAACCCTAATCCTTTCTCTTCCTTGACTCAATTACTCAGCCTGAAGGCACTGTCATACTTTATCCTCACATACTTTCCCTATATTTTTTCAGAGGCTGCTGGTTCCTGAAGTATCTTGACAAGAGGAATCCTCATCTCCCAGCACTCCAGGATGGCCAGGATCTGCAGCCAAGTACAGGAAATCCTGTTTCTCAGTAAAGATTAATTTCATTGTCATGTCCTGTAAGGTTGCAGCTCAGTGAAAGGCTGCTATGCATCTGCGTTTTTGTTATACTATTCAGTTGTTGTATGTTCAGTATGAGAAATAAAGGGGAAAAAGTGGGGACTTTTTTTTTTACAGTATTTTCCACTACAATAAATTCTGAAAGCTGCTAAGACATTTGTGCAGAATTAATTGCTCAAATTTACTTAACATATATTCTTTTATCTGCTGATGCTTTATCTTTGCTCCTTGCAAAGTTTGAGAATATGAAATAATCACAAAATGACTGCTGTTCAAGTGTGTATAGGGATTTACAAAAATTAGAGTGGAGTGGAAAAGAGCAGTCCTTATTCTCAGAGAGCTCCCATTCTGCATCTCCCAGAGCAGGGGGGCAGGGGAATGAATGAAACTGTAGGTGCTTGTGTTCCAATTTATGTTGCTGATCCTTAGGAACAGACCAGTTTTTTTAAAAGTGAAGAAAGACAGAAGCCAGTAGCAATACTTAACAGGCTTTCCAAGTTTAAATTCTGGCTGGAGAGATACATGAAGCTGTGAAATTGGTTAAAATTAAAGGAAACACAACAGCATTGTTTACAGAGTGTAGTGATTTCTGTAAGCTGTGTATACCAGGTTGGTTGGATGATACCAAATGACAGCTAATAATGTATAACAAAGGCTGTCCTATTTTTGCTTACAGACAGGTACAATGGATATTTATTCTTTTGGATGAGAAAAGTTGCTGTTAGCCCCCTGACAGGAGAAGACTTCTGGTGCTACAAAGCTTGGGTCCTTGCTCCTGTGCTTTTGTTTGACCAGGTGGAAGAGTGCTACCAGAGGTATGCACACGCAAGGAAGGGCAGCCAACAGCACACAAATGGCCTGTACCCAAGGTGGATAAACTTTCTCCTCTTTCATGGGGAAGCCTTCCTGTGGAGATAAAAAAGCAAGCAAAAGAAATAATTCATAGGTACACTTAGATTTTGCTATGATTTCTATTTTTATTTTCTTATGCTGTTTTAGTAAGAATAGCAAAAGTTTTACTCTGTCTACAGTAGCACATAGTGGCTGTGTCCTCTGCAAACCCTTCTGGGTCTAGAGACAGCTGTAAATGTTTTACAGTTTCAAAGATGTATAGCTGGAATTGTGACACATTCCTGGGGATATGGGGATTGCCCAGTGTTGTCAAACCTTCACCCTCTTGGTTAAACTATGTTCATTCTTCTTGTACTTAAAGCTTTACTGGTTTCAGCAATTACTGAGCGTGTTCTTTGTCAAATAGGGAATATGTATATCAGATATGTTGAGGGAATGATGATAAAGCAATTTCTGCAAGCCTGTGGCTATGAGTTTTATTTGAGATGATAGATAATTGATGGCATTTGGGGGAGACACTGCTGCTGTGTAATCCTCATATAGTTTAAGACCAGAACTGATCTTCAAGGCCTTACGTAGGGTGTATTTGAGAGGGGTCAAAGAAACTGCAATTGATGTGAGACAGTGATTACCAGGTCTAATGTTCTTAGCATGGACATGTCTTTGTTGCTGAATTAACCAACTCTGTTCTCAGAATGCTGCCTCCCTCTCTGCCTGTCAAAAGTACACATTCATATATTCACCAGGGCCCCAGTGATACTGGTAGTTTTCACTGAGAAATGCCATCACCCTTGATGTCTGTTATGCAGCTCTGAAGCTCTGCTCAGGCATTTGTTCTGCCTCTGAACCCCTTTTGGGTATGGAATGTCTGTGACACGTTTCTCTTCAACACGTCTGAGCATTACATGCATCCATAAGAAATATGGAGCACGGAATAAGCAGGACACCTCCAGAAGAGACACGTTTTAGTATGTGTGACCTCTTTGCACACTGGAGCTTTCTCATTCTGAGCACTGCATCACATCAGGCTATATTCAATGGGTAAGCTGTACATAACAATGATCCTAAAGGATCTGGTAAGGGAGGAAAATAAATAATTCTTCCTTTTATTAGAAGTTCTGAAAATATTGAAGAACATACATATTTAGGGTTCCAGGCTGTGTAGCTTGGCGGCTTCTGCATCTGAAGAGCAACAAAGGCCATGAAGACAATTAGCAGGAGCAGAGGGCTAATAAACCTCCATGTGATCTGCCAGAAGAGATTGAGTTTTCTTCCGGTCATCCATTCCACGTCGTTAGTGAACCTTGTAAAAGAAGGCATGTTTATGATGATGTCAGATCTAGAGTGCTAACAGTTTCCCTTTGTTACAGTTTCCTGTAAGTTGGAAACACAGAGTACAGCACTGTAAATCTTTTCTATTCTGCACCATTCTTTAATAACACACTACTTGCTTGAGTAAATAATAATATCATTCAAGTAGGTCTTTATTGATCCATACCAGAGATGAATGACCAATTTACGTTGTCCACATTGTCAGTTTAATTACCTGAGCACCTAGTGTGAGATTTCTAAGCATAAAACAATAATGATAATATTGCAGCAGTTCTGTAAACTATTCAAATATTTAAAATAAAAAGACAAAATTGCCAAGGAAACAAACATAGCATGCTAGGAAGAAGTTTCAGTTAACCAGCACCAAATCGAATCACGTTAAGGGTCAAAGTTACTGCAACCTGTGCTGCATTTATATCTTACAAGGAAAACATTTCATCTCTTTCCAACATACCTTTTAATTTTATAGATGTACACAACTCCAATCACTTCAAAGAAAGCGATGACTAGAAGAGGCACTGAGCCTGCATATCTGTCAAAAATGTCAATCCAGTAACTCCCTGAACCCAGTGTAAAACACAGAGCAATGAGGAAGCTAATTAAACATATTATACCTGAAGGAAAAAAGATATATTTTGTTACCAGAGTACTGAACTTGGTAGGTTTTCTTTTGTTCTAAATTGCTTTGTTCTTGTTCTAATAATTTTTATTCTCTCTCCCTCTATGGACTTGCAACAAGCTGTTTTCTCCTTAGGGGAGCTAATACCACTTCCCAAACTCAGTTTTCCTCTGTGTGTTGGCCGAGAGCACCACTGTTGCAGGAGGAGTGCGTTCATGTGGCTCAGAGCATCCTTCAGTTTTTTGTACTTCCTTCCATCAGACAGCCTGGGCTGTGCTGTGACCCAGTGTTAATTTTTGACTGCTGTAGTGAGTTTCAAGTGCCTCATTTCCATGAAGCCACAGGCTTAAACCACAGGGAGGTGGCACCTTGGAAGTGTAAGGACTCCCTGGATTTCTGCCCCCATTTCCTCAAAGAGCCCAGAGCTACAACTGTGTGTGTCCCTGATGTTCCAGCATGTATCATTTGGGTTTCAGCATGCTTCTGTACAGCCAGTTCCCCTCTAGCCAGGATTTAGATTTGGGGTAATTGAGTGAAAAAGTGGGAAGGAAAAGAGGAAATAAAGGTATTGCTGGACACAGACATGCGCTACAAATCAGTTTGTTATATCTTTCTAATGTGTTGCTAATTGCTTCTAACTCTGAGGTGGCCTTTGGTTCAATTCTGTAAAATGTTGGCTCCAGACTTTTTTTTTTTTTAAGAAATTCACAATTGGAAAGTAAATTTAAAATAATATTAACTCCTCAAGTTGGGAATAAATTTGTTTCTACATGAAAAATTGTAAAATTAGGGATACAGTTTAGATGCCACGGGAAGACTCTATAAAAGGTGTGACAGCAATATTTCCCATAAGAATTTAAAAGGGCACATTGCAGAAATATTAATCCATTACTTGCAACTGCCATATATTTTCTGGACCAGTTTCACAGTAAGATCTCTCAAACTCTCATCAAGTCTGGTTCTTAAGGAGTAGGTTTTGTTCAGTGACCGTCTCTAGTTGAAAATATTCCAGTTTTGGTGGCAGTTTTCTACTCTGACGTTCACAGTAAATGTGAAACAATCCAGCAGCATAAAACTGGGTGAAACAGGGGTGACTGACCTCTCTTACAGTGGTAAGTTCAAATGCAGGTGGTTATGGCAGACCAGCTGATGTCACTGGGTGCCTTTAAGTGATTTCTATCAGTGCCAAAGGCTTAAGGGAAGACAAGGCTCTTCCTGATGACTGCAACAGCTCAGAGTGAACTGGACTCCAGGAATAGCAATTTAACAAGCTTTCTCGGACTGGAACAGCTTAACTTGCAAACTAAGAAAGAAACTGGCAAAGGCAATATAATACTGTCACCTGACAGCTTCTGCCATAACTGCTACCTCATCTCTTTCTGCAAACACAATCCACTGCCCTTACACTGTGAGATTCAGCTAAATTAATACTACAAATTATTAACTCCTTTGTGATATTAATTAAAGCAGTTAGTAGTTTGTGCATCTATAAGGAAGCCACCTTCTTTGAACAAAGCAAATACCTTACCAGATAATAGCTCTTTAGGTGCTGATTTAGGTATAATTTGAAGCTCTAGAAGAGGAGTGAAGACACCCTCAATGTTTCCAAACATTGAAGAAAGGCCCAAGCTGAACAACATTATGAAAAACAGGATGGCCCAGGCTTGGGAGCCTGGCATGAGGATGATAGCTTGAGTGAAAACGATGAAAGCCAAGCCAGTTCCTGAGACACTCTGCAGAATTCACAAACAGATGAAAATACATATTACCATGTCATTTCTCATGCATAAAGTAATTATAACACACTGCTGTCCTTCCCTGGAGTCAAGGTTGCTGGTCATCCTGTGGCCTTGGTGGCAGCCAGCCGTTGAGAAAACGGGCAGTGGGGAGTTTAATTTTAAATGTTCTACTAGAGATACCTAGACAATCGTAGAGCAGAATTTTAGCCTGCACAGAGAGATGAGTTCAGGGTAAATCAGATTGGAGAGTTGTAATTGTAATAGCAATTGTTTTGCTAATACCATCTTAAATGTGCGTTTTAAAAATCTATGATGTAGTAACTTCTGTGTTTAGTGGTAGAGGAAATGTTATAGGAAGGTTGGAAAATAAGGAGAGGAAGAGGATCATGATGTATTTTGGTGGTGAACAGTGTACATTGTAATGGATTTTTTTATACTTTCCTAAATATAGATTTAGGAAATTCCCATTCAGCATCATTTTTCTATAATCCTTCATCTAGATGTGTTGCCCCATTATGTTTATTTCTGTAAACCAAACTAGGACTGAATCTGGTATCTGTGGTAGATTTCTGGTGGGAGCACCTTGGAAGATCAATTTTGTGGTAATAATGTGTAGTTTTGTTTGCCATAACAGACAGCTATGCATTCAGACGATCCTACAGCAGTATTGTTATTTCAAATGTTGAAAAATTGATTTGTTGCATGATTATGTGTAATACATCATTGCAGGTCGGACAGAGAACATGTTCTTATAAGAAAAAGGAAGATATCTATCCTTCTACATAACTTTGTTTGAGGATTACCTGTTGAAATCACTTATAGTACCTGATCAAGAAATTCTTGAAGATCACAGCTTTTCAGTTTGAGTCCAGCAATTTTTTCTGGATATGATGAATTCAAAAAACTAATCCAGGATGTATAGTTCTGTCGCACGATGCTTTCTTCTGGAAGATCAAATTCATTGATGATATTGATAATGTTCCTGCCAGAGAAGCCAATATATTTAAACTTTAGTTTAAAAGTTTGCAGATGATGTGGCTGGAAATGCTATGCTGTGTATTCAGATGCTACTCTAAAGTTGTGTTTAATTTCTGTGCTATTTACAATATAAAGGAAGATATTAATTGACAGCTTATATATAAAATAGTAGAAAATATTCAGACTATTTAATGTTGTCTCAGATAAAAACTCTGAGTACTTTATGCAGATGCAGTCTCTAAGAAATTTTTGTTTTATCAGGTCTCCAGACCATTTCTGCTACTTGTGTTTAATAAGTTAGTGAAGTAAATTTTTGGTGAAATAGAAAAAGGTGGGGATTTGTACTACTTCTAATGCTAGCCTGAGAGTAAGATGCAAACCTTGACACACTACTTGAAATGGGTTGTTCTGTAATTTGTCTTGCTTCTTACAAGTGATCATCCTTGACTCAGTCCCAGAGTACTTCATATTTTTACATTAAACTTCTCCATACGGATGCTTTTCCTTTCGAATAAAAATAAATTCTCTAAATACATGACTTTCAAATAACACATAACACATCAACAGCACATTATCTATTTAGGCACTGAAACCACAGTATAACTTTGGAAACACAGCTTTCTCACCTGTCCAAGCAGTCCCAGTAGGCTGTGGTTGCTTTAAACCCCAAAACAGAAAAGACTGGGATGGAAGCATAGAGAGATGTCATGCTGTTCACAATTGCCACTGTCACAGCATCCTTTTCACAGTCATTTCTAGAGATGGCATTCAAACAAGTGAAGTGATTAAAAAAGGCAGGTTTTCTTATCTCTGATTCAGTTATTTCTGCAAACATTTTTTTTTTTAATTTCTTCTCTCCCTCCCTCCCCTTCCCCCGCCTGTTAGAAAATCTACTGGGCCTTTTAGAAAGACAGATACTTTTCTAAAGATCCTTTTGAAAAATGAAGGAAAGCGTTTTGACAATTTAAAGAAACTGCACAAAATGCAGCAAGAATTCAGCCAGCTAATAAAGGTTGTAGTTTTACTCACTTTGTTGGATTGTAGCTTGCAAATGCAATAAGCCCTCCAAAAGCCAAAGAGAGAGAGAAGAAAATCTGTGTAGCGGCATCAAGCCATACACGAGGATTTTTCAAAGTGTTCAGCTGAAATAATTGGAAGAAATGCATGTATTAGGCTTAAATTAAAAGTTCTTTTCCTCTTGCAGTTCTCATAGGTCATCTGTTATTTCACTTTGGAAATTTTGAGCTGTGTTGCCATCTAAATACTATGAAAATGGGAATAGGTACTAAAAGGTCAGTAAAACAGGTGTTTTCAAGAGTATCATTGAGGCTATTTAAATATGTGCAACAATTATAGAATCGTCTTTATTTTACACTTCGTCTGTCTGATGATAAAATGGTTCTAAATGATAGACACTAGGAACACAATAGGGAAGATACACTTTTCCTCAACTACTTTTTTTTTTTTAATTCACATTCTTAACCTTCAGTTAAAGAATATTGTCTTCCTAAAACTATATAAACAAATACTAAACCTTCATTGCTTTAAGACAGACAGTGACTCCATAGCTTTCCAAATTTGCTTAAAAAATAATCTCATAGAAGCGACTAAAAGCACAAGCAGACAAGAAGAGAACAGTTATTAAAAACAGCATCTGTATTCAAAGTGCTGTGAAAACAGCAATAAAAGATAGAAGGTCAGCATAGGAAATAAAAGAAAAAAGGAGAAACTGACAATGAAATTTGAATTTTGTTTTAAGGGCAGTGTGATATAGGAAGGTAAATTATAAAGCAATGGTTGGATTACAGAGAACATTAAGCACTTCTAAATAGCTGCACTAAGGAATCTTGACATTGAAATCAATATAAAAGAAAGAGATAAAACACGAGTAATGCGCAAAATGTAAATGTAATCAGTGAATGTTACTTTCCTGCAGAAACTGTAAAGTGGTGTGCTATACCCTACCATGAGAATTGCTTTCTGATCCATTATCAAGGAGGGGGAATAGAAGAATATTTTGCTAAAAATGTTTTAAAAGCCAGATAGTTCAAAAGTAATGATGGGGCTGTAGACTATTTTGCTTTGTTTTACAACAGTCTGAGGCAAATCTGCATCCCAGTCATGCAGGACAAATTGTGTGTTTTGTGTCTGTGTGCCTGTGCTAGTGAGCCAAGTCCATGACTGGGAACATGTATAGGAGTGAGGGGTAAGTATGCTAAAAGACCCTTCACAGCATTTTGGGTTTCTCTGAAGAGCAAGGAGAATGGGGCCACCTCAGTGTGGATGGATTCAGGCAGTGCCATTACTCAGGTGCTCTCTCCACAGGGAGGCCACTGCTTTGACCACAGCAGAACTGGTGTCACCTTTTGTACAACAACATAGCAAGCAGATTCGTGGAACCATTGCTGGCTGAAATGCTTCCGCAAAGGCAAACCCTTCTAGAGGTTTATTCTGAAAGATCATAGTGAAGCCCTCAAAGGCCAGAGTGCTCACTGGCAGGACCTTGTGCAGGTGCTGTTGCAGTGCAGAAACTTGGCACTCACATGGCTCTGTGGCCTTCACTCTGATTAAGTGCTGCCAAGTCAGTTGGTGCTGACAGATGTGACTCCTAGAAGTCTGGCTTTCTGACTGGGAACTTTGGCAAATGAGTCTGGAGATAGTTTAGACTGGTACTAGGTGCAGTGCATTTATTGACTCCAGAAGCAATCAACCTAATCAACCTAAAAGAATACTAATCAAATTACACTAATCAACCCCCAAACTTGAAAAGATAATGGGCAGATAAGCATGCCATGGCGATATCATTATCTGGTCTTCAGCCAATTGTTGAAAGTGTTATTTTGTATTTATATGGCATACAAATTTTATAAGCATCTCTTTAGGATAAAAAATGTGCTGATGCCAGAAACATGTGGATGAAGATATACAATCGGTGTTAATGACTGAACAAGGGAGTAAGGAGGAAAGGAAATATAATTGCTCCCTAGTGAGTGGTAAGATGTTTGGATTCTTGAATATGTGAAGCACAGACAGAAACAGAATTAAAAATTACTGGAGTCCCTGTGATGTGTAATTTCAGTGTAAAAACAGCTAATGGTTTTGTAAATAGAGAATTTGTGGCCTGTGCTGCCTTTTTTTTTTTTTTTTGGCCATTCTCACTTCTTGTTAAATAGCTGCTGAGTTCTGGGCACAGGCAACAGTTGCCCAATCAAGTTCTTGGAATTGTTCATTGCCAGAGAACCTCCAAAAATTTACAACCTCTGAAGCTCTTTCAAATGTGAGAGAGACTGGAGAAGGAGACATTCCTTAGGTGACACAGGTGTCCCCTGAAGCTGAAGCATGCAGATTGTTGCTGATGCATGATGGAATCTCGTTTCTGCTGTCTCTGGTTACTTATTTTCCAAAAACCTTTCCAAAAATCTGTTCCAGCTCCTGTGTGGCTTCATCGTTGTACAACTTCTGCTTTCCCCTTAGGTGTCATTTCAGGATACTTTTTTGTTTTCTTGGCAGCTTCATTTTCCAAGTAACCAAGAATTTCGAGAAGGTGAGTGAATCATCAGACTTCTCTATGTCTGAAAGTCAATGAAAAGAAGTAGTCATTATTTATTCTAAAATTTAGGGTGGAAAGTGTGTCAGATGACAAAAGCTGATTATGTATTTTTGCATGGAAATAAAAGCACAGCCTCGCATAATTAAAATCCATATGCATACTTTTATTATTTGTGGTACTTACTAACAAGAACTAAAATACAAACTTGGAAAGTGAATAAACTTAAAAAATTGTGGTTTAGAAAAACAATTAAGTCAGTTGGGTGATTATGATGTTGAACCTGGGTAAGATGGGACTTTTTGTGATAGGTATTACTTTCACAGACTTTCAAAAACAACACAGGTGTCACAGTTATGAGATAATGGATGTAGCAGCTGTTACAGAGAAACTACAATTTCTGCTGCACTGCAGAGTTGGAAAGAAGTTGGAAAATATTGCTTCCAGTCAGGAAGAATGTCAAGAAGGTTGATTTTGTTTACTTAAAAGTAAGCTGAAACAGACAGTAGGTGATTTAATTCTTACTTTATTTTGCTAAAACTTTTTCTGCAAAAAGACAAGAAAAGAAGAAAACAGCCCACATTTGAGAAATATGCTTTACAGTTTTGTAAGCTGATGTGGCCTGGGTGGCCAAGTAAATCTCTGCCAAAAAACCTAAGAGCCCTCCTGTACAACTCACTTTGGGACATCCACTGTGGAGAAGTGTAAAAGAAAAACCATTGTTTGCTCACAGTGGGGGTGGGAGCGGCCTAAGGCAATAATGCTACTGCAGTTGTGGGTAAGTGGACAAAGAGAGAAGGGCAATGCTGAAGCTGTGTGCTTACTATTCTTTTGAAGTCCTTGAAGTGCCACAACCCTGTGTAGCAATTGGTAGGTTAGTTTAACAAAGCCATCTGTCTTACACTAATTTTCTGTGCAATGGCAACACCGATAGCAGGTATCACTTACCAGGCTGTTGCACCAGCTTTTCCTCATTTGTAGATACGAACATCACTAAATCCATCTTCAGATGACTTTTCAAGATGTCCCCAGGATCTGCTTCCTCAAACCAGCTAACCATCAGCTGCAGGTTGACTCCAGGTGGATTTTCATTCTGACTTCTGTTGCCAGTGTACAAATCCATCCGGCTCTTTTACGATGATCTGCTCCTCCTCAGCACTGCAATACCTCCAGGCTTTGTGAGTACACACAAATCTAGTTTTCTGCATTCAGTTCAGGACCATTGCAAACTAAAGCCCAAAAATGCCTGAGCTCTTCCAGAGAAACCTGACAGCCCAGCTGAGACCAAATGATGACAGGCCAAGGTGTGTTTTGTTTGAATTGTCTAAGCTGCTTTCTTCCCTAAGACATTGCACCAAGCTCTTATAGCCCTGTCTGGGCCCTTCAAAAATGTAAGTGTATATCCTGATCTTCTGTAAAAACCAAGCTTGTCCTTGAGCTCTGACAGCATTTAGATGAGTGTCTGTGTCACTGGGCTTGTAGAAGGAGGGATAAAACAGTGTCTCATCTGAGCTTTCTCTTGCTCTTGTCCCTTTCCAGCCTGGCATATAAAGTATCTCTGAGCTTCTTCACTTATGTTTTCTTTAATGCCTGTGTTCTCGTTGTAGGAAAGGAGAGGAAAAATCCAGTGCTCCTGTGTTTGAAGCACTGCTGTGGCTGCGGAGGCAGCAGATGCTCGAGAATGTGTCAGTGAGTGCTGCTTTTCCTCCACTGCTCCCACCACTTTATGGAGCTTTTTAGCCATGAAGGCAGGGTTGTGAGGAGCCTCTAGTGGATAGCAACGACTTAGTGGGACAGTTTGACTTTGCATTTGGGAATGCTGCCAAGGACAGTGTACAAAAGGTGCTTCTGAAATGGCCAGCATGTGGAGAGATCTGGAACTCCCGTCCATATGACAAGTTCAACATATGAGAAGTTTAGAAAAATGGGAGAGGGGCTCTTCTCCAGCAGTTCTGTCTTTTAGGAAGAGATATGGGAGAGGGGAGAAATGCTATGAAGAAACAGGGGCAGGAGAAAATTACTTTCAATGTTAAAAAAAAAAATCACTTTACCGTGTAAATCCTCAGTCATTCTCTTTGTGAATTCTTGAAAGATTAAAGCTGTGTAAATTCTGTAGCAGTGGCAGAATCTTTTTCATGTACTTGTGAAGTACATCAGTTTCACTCACACATTCAAGACTGAGGCACCCATGACATTTGTAAACTTAATTTTCCAGTATTTTCTGATATGCTTACTACTGAACTGTTAAATTCTTTGCTGCTTCTTTTCTTGTGAAAATATATTAAAATACTTAAGTCACTTCATCTGAGAAAAAGAGCTTATCTGAGCTCTTGGATAGACATCTAAACCAGGAGTTGTTGGAAAATGGGTATAAAGTATGAAATCTGAGGAGGAGTAAAAGGAAAATTATTACTAATACTTACATTAGGGGTGAAGAGGTAAATCAGACCTTCAGTGGCTCCTGGTAGAGTGAGTCCTTGAATAAGGAATATAGTCAGGACCAGATATGGAAATATTGCTGTTACATAAATTGCCTAAAGTAAGGAGGTAAGAAGACAGTTACTGGCAAAAAGTTCAATAAATTCTATTTAAATTATTGCAACATACAGTCATAATAATATTCGATCAGAGCTACAGATGAATATGGCCATCTTTCAAATAAGCAGGGTGTACTTTTGCAGAATATATTTGTAACAAAATGGCTCTTAAAACTGTGAAAGGGAAGGCTGGTAGGGCAGAAGTGTTTGCAATGGAAACGGAGAGAAGCATAATTTAAAGCCACTTGTACTGCTGTTCTCAATTTGTTGGACAAGGAGCACACTGAATGGTGCCAGTGTGGTAAATGGTGAAGGCTTTCTTTGTGGTAAAATCTCAGTGTCTGGAGGGCAAGATTTCAAACTGCAGGGTCATCACTTGTCTACCCTTTTCATACCTTCCCTGTGGTTTCAATTCCTCGGATGGTGCAGAGATAGACAATTGCCCAGCAAGTTGCTAAGCACAAAATGAGCCACCACTGTAACGTGCCACTCTCAGCAATATCAGGTGTTATGTTCAAAGTTTTCCGGTACCAAAAATAATTTACTGCCGTGCTTTGATAACATTCTTCATTGAACCCTGAAAAAAAAAAAAAGGGGCAAGTGTTTGAATGAATTGTGGGCTGCAAAATCAAATACAGAGATGGACTTTCTGCCCTCTCTGTAATGTGCAGCAAGAAAAACCCTCACAGCAGGCTGAGACTATGAGACTTACATGAGACCTTCACCAGAACATCACCAGCATTTTATACAGGGGATAACTTCCCAATTGGAAACAGTGTTGTGCTCAGTGCAAGGTAAAAGCTAAACTAATTGTAGTGAAAATGATGAAATTTTTTAGCTGTATAGCTACAAGTTGGTGGAGCCATAACAAACTTCAGGCACCTGAGAATACATCTAAGTCCAGGCTCCCCTGGCTATGTCATGGGCCTGTGGTGGGGAAAGACCCAGGCATTGGCCTCTTTGCTTTGAGTTTCCAGGACTTCTATGAACAGGAACTTCAGGCATGCAGGGGAGTGGGCATTCCCTAGCCAGGATCTGTGCCTGAAGAAAAGGGAACTGTGAACATGGTGTACACCACAACCTGTGATGTCATTTGTCTTCCTACTCTAGAACAGTCCTAAGGCCTCAGAAAGAAAGTTTATTCTGCTATGTTTTGTCTTTTTTCTTAGCCTTTTACTCAGGTGGTGTTTCTTGCTGTGCCCTGGAACTTGTTCTCTCTCATGCTCTGAGAAAGAAAGGAAGCTGAAAAATACTTTTAAAAACCTGAGAGCATTCTTCCTTATCCTGCTTATATACACTGTCTCTCTTTAGTCTTAATAAAAGTTTTGTCATGGATAACAGGACTTGTTCTTTATTTTGTTTCCCATTTTAAAGTCAAGCAAAAGAACTCATGGACTTTCTGGCTATTGTTGTTCCAGTGAAGATGATGAATTTGAGTAGGCTAGCATGATTCTTGTACCTTTTTAACAGGAAATCAAACCAGGACTTGTGCACAGTTCGGGGCCAAATAAAGTGTGGTTTCTTGATTAGCCCAGAGTCTGATGTTTGTGATCCTTCTTTTGGTAGCAGTGCTCATGGAGGTGTACTTACCTGTTCTGTTTTCATTTAGAGGACAAACACTCCAAGGAAGAGGTTCTTGGAAGGAGTTTATGAAATACCACATCACCCAAGTTAAAACAGTGTTGTAGTATAAGCTCACCAGAACTGACACCATCCATGTTCCAACTCCTACAGAAAGCACAAGATCTCACTTCAGAAAAGATTTGGAAAAAGTTATCAGTCAGTCACAGCACTAGCTGTTAGAAGTTCTCGTTTCCTATTTTTTCAAGATTTTCTTCTCCATCTCCCCGACCCCATCCTGAGATTTTCCCATGAAAGATGGACATTTGTGTCCTCAGTTGCCAAACACTGGTGCACATTCCCCCAGATCACCAGCCCTGCTCCAGGAATGCTGAGACTCTCTACTTACACAGAAGGCTAGGGTTGAAATCTTTGCTCTAGTATGTAATCCATTGTTTGCTACAATACTGGACAATTGTAATAGCAAAGAGCAAAAGGGACCAAAGTTTTATAGTATGCTGTAGCTGCATGAGGCCACTCGTGTCCCAGATCATGCACATATGCCCTGAATTGGTCACTGTTTTGTTCCTGTGGTAAGGAGGGAAGAATATCAACACCACAGTTTCTGCTTGCTTGAATTTTTGCAAATGGAGTATGAACATGCCTGATTGTAGGAGATGAGTTTAGCTGGAAGCACCACCTGCTGCTTGGTATTTCTTTCTTGTTGCCCTCTGGCCCTTAGATGACTCCTCTTACCTTCCCCTTCTCCTCCCACACAGGCCCACAGGCAGGGCTGTCAGTGCCAAGCCCATTTCAGGCACCTGCTTAAAGCAGGTCATGATCCAGCAGAGCTGGCTGAAGCCTCCAGGAGTTTCCCCTTGCCCTGCAGGCACAAGGGTGTTATCTCAAATACCCAGCAGAGTCAATGCCTTAACCTCCTCCTGGTGGCTATTCTGGATCACTTCTTGCAGCCTAACAATGGTGGACACGGGGCACCAGATGTGCTTTTTCATTATTAAATAAATAGAAAAGAGCTGGCAGTACAGGACTGCACACCAGTCTGACGCACAATGCCATGTGGATTGTCCCTCATGCCCAGCTGTGTTGATAAAGTCCCTTCAGTAGCCCCACACTCTTGTGGAGGGGAGCCTTCCCTTGTGTTTTGGACTCATTAGGAGGTGATCCCTCATTAGGGATCCTTGATTTCCTGTCTTTCTGTCCTTCCTCAAGTCTGGCTATTCATGAACAGAGAGGACTGGGTCCTGGAGGGGCTGTGAGGGAGGAGCAAGAAGCACTGTGGGCAGGCAGCTCTTGTTGAGCACCAGGGTATGGTTGGAATGGGGCAGCGTTGAGCAGCAGAGCCCATGTTCATTATGCTCCCCACAGCAAAGGTTATTAGGTTTGCATTTTAGGCTCCTAAAATGAGCCTAAAATGTGCCTGGAGTAATGCCTGTTGAGAGCTATACATAATTACACAATCACAGAATGATTTGGGTTGGAAGGGACATTAAAGATCATCTACTGCCACCCCCCTGCCATGGACAGGGACGCCTTCCACTAGACCAGGTTGCTCAGAACCCCATCCCTTTAATGTTTCCAGGGAAACCACCCCTCAGTATCTCACCACCCTCACTACAAAATATTTCTTTTTAATCCTAACACTCATTTATTTTTATATCCTAAAATGCATCAGGCACAGGTCTGTAGGAAGTGAGTGCTGGGTGGGAGCTGTCTGCAGTTCCTTGAGCTGGGACTGAAGAGACGTACCAACACCTCCAAGGTAAGGAGAGATGGTGTTCCAGGCTTTGATGCTGCCTTTCCTCAGGCACTGCCCTAGGGCCAGCTCGAGATGTAGCAATGGGATTCCTTCGAAGAGAAGAGCGATGAAGTATGGTATCAGGAAAGCCCCTGAAAAGACATTTAAGTGTGATTAAGCCCCATGTTTATCTGCATCTCACTGAAATTACTGGTTTATAATTAATCTGCGTTATGAGCCTAACGAAGTCCTTGTAGGATGTGTTGAGAGAGGGATCATTGCTAGGGACACCTACCAAGTAACATCTGTTGCTGTAATTTTGATAGTGAAGATGGAGGAGGAGGGACTGGGATGCTTAGTGCTGCAGGATGCTTCCCTGAGGCATTGCTACAGCCCATTATAAGTAGCCTCACTATTTCATCCATTTCCCTTTCTTTTAAGCATCTTCTTTTGTCCCCCTTCTCATAAAGCACAAGGGTTTGCCTGTCCCCTATACCATCTGTTTTCCCTTCAGTGCATTGCCTCGTTTCATTTCCTAAAGCTCTCAGACCTGTGCTCCTCTGTCCTGCACTGGAAAAGCAGGATTATGTGCTGTATAGCCCCGGGAGACTGGGTTATTTTATTGCATGAAGCTCTGCTCAGACCACAGAGCCTCTGGCTAATGAAAAACTGAAAGCAAGGCTGAAGTTGTTCTCTGAGACATGTGAGCCATGAAACTTCATTTCTTCCCAGTTTGTATCCTTTATATTTTTTCTGTTTTCCTTGCAACATCTCCCTTGGGCCAGAAGCAGCGTGTCCTGTTGGTTGCCTGTGGGAAGGGACCAGTCCTACCAACAGCCTGGCTGATTCCTGCTAAACTGTGTGCAATGCCTCACTTCTCCCACCTTCCCTCAGAAGGGATGCACGTTTGGGTCTCCCTTCTTTTGCCCAGATGCTGATTTTCATGAGACCAGAAGTTTCATCAGTATGTTTGTACCACCTGCCCAAATGTCCAATTAAATTGAAATGATGGAATAGGTTGAAGTTTGTCATGACCAACAACCACTGTGACCACAAAGTCTCTTTTCTCCAGGGAGACAAAGACAGAAGTCCTGCCTCAGCCACCTCCCCATCCTCCTATAAATGTGAACAGATTCTGTGTTCCTCATAGCTTTGTCAGTAAACCTCTGCCTTGTTCTACCATTTCTGATTTGCCCCCAGACCTCGTATCTGGGTCTGCTCAGCTCTGCTCTTCCAGCTCTGGAAACTTTCTTTAGGCTCCGTCTTCGGCCCTGAGAGGTGGGGGAATGCACAAGGATTTCTGGTCTCCACCTGGAATGGCGCCTGGGTTCTGCAATCACTGGCTATTTAGAAAGGCTGGGCACATAAAATCTAATCTCTTGAGCTAGTGTTGTATTGCAATAACTTTGCTACCTTTTGCTAGGTGCTGCAATAAATACATACAACACCCAGAGAAGGTGTGTTGTTGGGTGGTTTAGCCTTTTATCAAGTTATGCATAGAAACAAAAATCACAAAGCTCTTCTCAGCAAAGAACTGTTCATAAACTGCCAAACTTGGAAATAAACGTCTCGCCTTAAGATCTCTATTCTTAAAATGTTTTTAACTGAGAAGCAGATTTGAAAAAGGAACCTCACAATTAATTCCCAGTATGTTAAATCCTCAGTTTGAGGTCCCTTCCAGAAGAACCCAGTAACCTCTTGCCGTGCTCAGTCCTGTGGTGTGGTCTGTTTCAAACCTGGTGCAGTATCCCTCTCCCCAGCACATCTGAGGGTGAGAGCCCAGCCCTTCTGACTGTCTGATGCCTTGGACTGTCTCCTGAGAAGAGCAGAATATTGAGGGAAGTGACCAGAGCACTGCAGTATGGAGTACTCTGCTTTGTCCATCTGCCTGGCTGCCCACCAGCTCCGGGCAGCAGCTGCCGCGCTGCGATCCATGCCGAGCCCTCGCTAGCAGAGCACTCCGTAGGACACCAGCCTATCTCCCATATCATATCTCCTGGGAAATAACTGCATAATAATTAGTGCAAACTGTTATCTCTCTCCCCTTTTCTGTTTGCTAGCTGAACCACTGGCAGCAGAGCGTGTTTAGATATTCTGCTGATAAAAGCATGTTTACTTTGTGCTGGCTTGTGTGTATCTTCAGGCATATTTACAGCATGGCAAAATATAATGTCACACTTGGAAAAAAAAAACTGGTTTTCCGTGAGAATGATATAAAATAATCTGCTATCTGCAAATATGAAAACACGGCAAAAGAATGGGTTAACAAGAAACAGTTTATGAATCTAATATTTCTCAAACCTAATTCAAGTAAATGGCTTGAGTGTAAAATAAGTTTTTAGTTATTCATTTCTCTGCATTACAATATTTTTGGGCAAAATGAAAAGAGAAAAAGAACAGACAGTCTGCTGAAGCACTTGAAGCTCACTCTTTTCCACAATAAAATCCCCCACCTATAGAAAAACATGGAGAAACATTAACAGTAAGCTATCAGATATGGAACAGTGAGCAGGAACCCTCTAGCACTATATAGTTGAGGGCTCTGATTAATCGATAGAGGAGGATGTGCCAGATGGCCAAAAATAAGTACCTTTTTAAAAAAATGCCATGAGAAATCTAACCATGAAGAAAGCAAGCAGAAAATCCAAGAATCAGAGAACCTAAGACACAGTAGGTATCACAAACCAGAGCATTCAAACACAAGCATAGCAAACCCTCAGCAGAACCCATATGATGTTAAGCACAGCAGAACTCTGTAGATTTGGCTTCCATGGGGCATGGGAAAAGGAAAATTTAGCAGAAAAAATCATAAAGCACAAGTAATAAATTACCTTGTATCTGTACCTTCTACCTAAAAAACCCAAAACCCAACCAACCAACCAACCAAAACAAAACAAAACAAAACAAAAACAACAAAAAAAAACCCCACAAAAACAAAACAACAAAAAAAACCAAACCAAGAAAAACCCAAACCAAAACCAAAAGAAAGAAAACAAATGCCCCAAAGAAACAAAAAAAGAAAAAGAGTTTAGGGGTCTTTTTTCCTCTCAAAACCTGAAAAAGGAAAATTACAGTGGTGAAGCATTTTTAAGTACTTTAAAAGCCTGGACAAATGCCCATAGAAATAAAAAGTATTGCCAAAGTGTGATTTAGTTGCATCCCTGGGGTGTGACTTAGGAAAGTTTTAGTCTACAACATTCCTTCTGTCAGAGAGACACTGAAGATTCATAAAGCATTGATCCTGCAAGTAGATACACGTGGTAATAAGAGAAAGTCAAGGAAAAAAAAACCCAAACTCTTCAAAACTTGCAAGAGTCAAAAGTTATTTTGGAAGGAATCCTGCACAGGGATATCACAAAGCTATGGAACAATCCCTGTGCACATGAGAAGGCACAGAAGGCCTACAAAAGCTTTTTCAAATCAGGCTATCAAAAACTGCCACTACTGCACTTCTGGTAAGCTGGTGTCATTAACAAGAGAGCCCCAAGTGACGAGGAGCACCAGTGTCTAACAAGATTGCTGAAGAACCATTGGAGTGGAGACAGCTCCACAGCCACAGCAGTAGGAAAGAAAGGAGCAGGTGCACTCGAGATACACAGAGGGTTTTTAAAAGCTGTCCCCTCGATTGCAATGCACAGGCAAGTCAGGTCAGAACAGCAACTGCCTGACCATATCCAGCAAAACGACACTCGAAGGGCACAACCTCTGTTATATGACCTGTGTGACAGTCGGGGTGGGAAGTGCATGGACCACTAGGCAGCCTGGGGACAACTGCCAGTGCTCCATGGGACAGAGAGACCAGGAAGCTCCAGGAGGAGTGCAGTCTAAAGCTGGTTCTCAGCAACCAGCAAAGCAGAGTGAAACAACCAAATTGGGTTTGTCACTTGGGAAGAGAGACCAACAGACCAGACTGGTGGAAATGTAAAGCAGTTTGAAGTACCACCCTCCTTAGGGAGACCTAATCTACGTGTACCAAGAGCAGCAGAAATAGATGTGCCTCAGTGAGAAGCAGAGAAAAAGACCCAGTAGGTTTGCTTGATATTGGGATACTAAGACTTCCCAAATAGTGGAGAAAAACTTGGAAGGACTGTTCCATGTGTTCAATCTTGCTTCTTACCAGTGCCTGTGGATCAGCTAGCAGAAGAAAAGCAAGTGACTTGAAATGATGATTATAAAGACACAACAGCATTTGAAAGGCCAGAACATGAGTAATACTTTTCCTTCAGATAGAGATTTGGGAGTAGAAAAAAAAATTATAATAAAGACTGAAATGACATGGAAAGTGGTAAAATAGTAGTTTTGAAGGAAACGCATCTGTAGAGTCTTAAAAATTCAGAAAGCACATCTCACTGTGATAAAATGCACCAAGCATTTGGAGATCCACTTCATCAGTTCTGTTGGTACATAGGAGGAATGGCAATGGGTGCCCTTTTCCAAAAGACTAAGAATTTAATGGCAAGAGACCTGTGATAATTTATGCAATTTTATGCAATAGGTGGGAACTACTTGTTCAGATACAGAGAAAAAGATATTAGCTATTGAAAGGGGATTTTCAGATCTGTCCCATTCTCTCCATGGCAGTTCAGAGGCTAAGCAGTGTGGTATAGTCAACACAGCAAGGAATTACATCAAGACATCAGATAGGAAAAAAAGCAACTTAATCACACTCAGCCCTCTCTCTAGAAAACAGCACTTCATGACCTCTTTTATGCCTTCTGCACATGCCTCAATCCAGATGAAAAGTATGAGCTACTCTAAGCATTGTATTTGTGCAGCACACTTATGATGGCTCTGATATTGCCTTGCAGGCCACATTACACATCTTACTGACTGAAATTTGGCCGGGTTGAATTTCCCATGTAAATTACTATATCTTCCTGAGCAACAGTGAGGGAGCTAAGGCCATGTCCAGAAGACCAAAGGGACAATGGCCATTTCAAATGAAGATGGGTAACACCCACAGATAACTCATTAAATACACTTGGTGAACTCCCCTGTGAAATGTGAACGATGCAAGCGTGCAGCTTTCAAATACAAGCATGCACCAACCTGAGATGTAAAGGGCAATCAAATATAACAAATTATGAAAGGATTGACACATGTCACAGATCTTCACCAAGGGTTTAAGCAGGACATGGCAACAAACCAGAAAATGAAGTTTGTTACTTGCTGTAACCCAATTTTTCTGTCAGAGTGTGAACAGTTCTTCTCTTTTCAACACACTGTGTTTGTTTGGGTTAGTTTTGGGGGTTTGGGTTTTTTTTTTTTCATTTTTTTTCTTTCTTTTTTTTTACAGTATCTTTCAGTTATACAATTTGTTCCTCTTAGGTTTTGTTTTCCATTTGAGGACACAGTGAACCAGGCATTTCACAGCACGTTGTAGTTCAAATTTGAGCAAAAGGTCAAGTAGGCCATGGGTTACAAAAGTCTGTAAATGGTTGTCCCAGAAGTAAACAGTTCTCCCTTTGTAGCATGACTGTAGTGTTTATGTGTATTTATTTTCCTAGAAAGAAACTGTATTTTATATTACAGATATTTTTCAGTCATTTCATAGGCTCAGGCACTATACACATTTTTAATACCCATGGGTTAAGCAAGCATGTATATACANTATATATATATATATATATACTATCTATAATCGAAAGTAAACCACTTCAGTCAGTTCTAGCTAGAACTGGGTTGGTTTCCTTAAGTATACTCAGATGACTCCACGTGTACCCATAAAGATGTATGACTTGTTAGTGTCTCAGTTTTAAGTGACAAACTCTATACTGGGCTATTTAGAGACTCCTTTTCAATCCCAGTTGCCTGGGAACATTTGTGTTTGTCTCCACCAACTGTGGCAAACAACCTTCATACCCATTAGTCATGAAAAGTAAATAACTAACGTAACTCGGGCAATAAATCCAAATAATCAGTAACGGCAGCAGGTGATAAATGTCAGCAGAACTGATATTATATTAGATCCGAGTTACTGAGTAACGCTAATGTGCAATGAATCAGGGCCAGAGGTCTGATGGGAACAGCTGACATGAGACAAATGTGCAAGCACTTGTTTTCATCTCTTGTTTTTGAAAAGATGCAGGATGCGAGGATATCACCTGAACCAGCTGTAAAACTGCCCCAGAAGCCATTCAGCCTTCAAGCATGTCTATGCCATATCCATACCTGGTTTCTCCATGCTTGTGATTGTGGCTGCAGGCAGAAAGCCACGGCACCTCTCAGGGCTCCCAGTTACACACAGTGCTGCTGGTCTCTCCATGTGTACATCTTCACATGCACACACACAGGATTTATGCTCCAGTACCCCTGAAAGTCTATTGGGCTTTTGCACCTGAGTTGTTTGCTTTTAAAAATGCCAAACCAAACCACGTCACTGCTTTAAATTAACAGAAGAAAAATGCAGCTACCTTACACAAAGATGTAAATGCAAGAGCTCTGTCTTCTCAGTGGTCTTCATAACTCACTCAACTTTTCCAATGCCAGCTTTCTAGGATAAATTATTCACAAACCACATAGCACTGTGTTACAGAGTCCATTCTGCTATTGAGCTCTTGGAGCCCTTTATTGAAGCCCAGTGACCAAACACTGGCTGCCCATCCTTACACTGACCTTAATTCACCACTGTCTTGTGCCACTGTTGGTAGTGATGCAAAGTAGCTGTTTGCCCTTACTGAGTCTGGCAGCTGTTTTAAGCTGGCTTCTCACTGGCAGCATTACTACTCAGGGAGCAAAGGAGCAACTCAGCCCTTGCCCCTACAGCATTTTCCTGGTTTTACTCCCTTTAAACCTGCTCTACCCCCTGTCTTTTTTGTCCCGAGAAGTTTCTGTGGGAAATAGTGGAGTTCTGGAGCTGGATACATGAGCAAGCAGACTTTCTGAGCACAGTTAAGTCCCTAAGACAGGTGACCTCCTTGCAGTCAGTCTCATGCTTCTCTTGGGGTGGTGAGGTCTGTAGGATAAGGATGCAGGGGACCCCAGAAGGGAGGATGGAGAGGAAAGACCAAGCCTCAGGAGCAGATGAGCATGGCTATCTTCTGAAGTGAGGCTGGGATCTGAAGATGTCAAAACACCACTGGCCACAGCTGGCCACGGAGAAGCAACAATTGGTGCTTCATAGGAAAGTGTGAGAGCCTTTTTATGGCCAGTAGAACAATATTTCATCTTAATATCAATTTTGCACAAATTTTGTGCAGCCTCTTGCAGCCAGTGGCTGCAGAAGTTGCTCTATGCAATGAATGGAGGAGCTGCATCTTGCTATGGCCCTGCCTGGGATTTTCAAACTTTCCACTGAGTACTTTGTGTTAATCATTCACTGCATTACAAAAACATCACACTATGTTTGCTTTATTATGATGTTAATCCTGAATGCTTTTCCCCTTGCTTTCCAAGATAGAAAGCTCACCTGAGATGCTGTAGAGGATTTGACCTACAGCTCCTGCTCCATAAGAATATTTTCCTTGCAGGTCTCATGCCATATCTGCTACAGGGATGTCTCTCTAAAGATGTTCTTCATGTCTCATTAATGCCAGTATCATTAACTGAATTGACAGGTTTTTTTCCCAGTAATTCCCATGGACAAACTCAGAGAAACAGTGTGCACTCCTGGCTTTCTAGCCACCCAGTGATGGTACTTTTCTGCGGGAGTTTCATTGGGTGTCACATTTTTTTAAAATAAATAATGGAAACCATCAAGTGTCCTGGAAGGAATCAAACCTACTGCTTCTTGTCTTTTCTTATTTCTATTTGTATAACTGTAACTCTCAGCTGTTGCATATTCAGCCTTAAAAAGCTCCTTGGCACCAAAATAATTTCCATTTTCTTGTTTATAGGCTATGATAAACATAGTCTTTAATTTTCAACTTCATGACCTAAAATAGATTGAATTCTTAAGTCGTTTCTTGTTCCAGAAGTTTTCTAACCCTTGAATAATTGCTGGGACTTTTGTGCATTTTGTCTAATTTTTAAAGTTGACTCTGAAAAGTGGGCTTTCAGAAAAAGTCAGAGATTCAGAAGTTGTCTTACTGTAGCAACAATATCTCTACCTACTTCCTAGTGTTCTGCTTACATCTGCCAAGGTTCTTTCTCTTGATACAAACTGCTATAGCTCATTCATGGAGCTACTTACCACAGTCCCTAAGTGGCTACTTCTCTCTGATGCACCTTCTTTTACAGGCTACATCCATTCTTGGTTCCTTGGTTGATTGAAATATATGTAGTTCATCAAGTAATACAGACACCTCAGTAAAACAAACTTGGATGTGATAATATTTTCTGTCATTTGACAGTTTCTCCAGGTGTGAATTTTCAGTTTCTCCAATTAATTGAAAGATAAAAAATAATACTGGGCTGAAACAATTTGCTCACTCTTCTTTAGACAGCTTACTGTGGCAGATTTCAAAAGCTTCTGTGAATGGTAAGTTACCAAGTACTCTCTTCAGATCCATTTATATTTACCAAATTGTCTGCTTCTAAAGCAATTCTTTGTGGAACTGGTGCCCAGGCACAGGCTTAGGCAGCTGTCCATGACACCTGGCAGGCTCCTGTTCCTGCTCCATCAGCTGAGCATTTTAAACAGCCTCACAGACAACCAAAAGCACAATTTAGTTTTGTTTAGGGGCAATTCCAGATGGTGAGGTAGCTCCCAAGAGCATCAGAGGAGGGTGGGGAGTGGCTCAGTCACCATCCCAAAGGGAAGTTCAGTGGCCATTTGTCTAGGGGCCAGTTCCCTCAGGCCTCCCCCGGACTTCTCATTTCTCCTTAAGGGATCCAGCTGCAGGTTCAGTTCCCTGCTTCCATTGAGACTGTAGTAGCACTATAAAAACGTCAACATAGATTTGTTCTATCATCAGTCTGGTCAGCATCAGTCTGGTCAGCATCAGTCTGGTCTTCCTAAACGAACTTATCATTTTATAATTAAATATACTTCTATAGAAAGAGCTAATTAACCGGTGCAAAACATTAATGACAATCAGTATTTTTAAAAAAGGGATACGACTGATCTAAATTATGTAGTTCCCATGCCCATCAGAAGTTAGTATAGTTGTGTGAGAACTGCAGTTCAGTACTTTGGCACAGTGCCGTTCCAGTCTTACCGCCTCCATGTATCTGACACAAGTATGGAAATCGCCACACGTTCCCCAGGCCGACGGCAAATCCGATACAGCTTAAAAGATACTGGAACTTATTGTCCCACTTGGGTCTGCCATCTTCTTTAGGGACTTCAGGTGCCGCTGATAAACCTTTTGACATTTCAATGAAATATCCGTGGCTCCTTAGCCCCTTCCCCTAAAAATGGGAAGATGCTTCAAAACCTGTCTCTCCTACAGGTTTTATGCGGGGTGACAGAAGGATCTTGGAAGAGAGGTGGAGCTTTCTTTTTATCTGATGCAAAGGGTTGTGTCATTGCCAAGGCTGCAGTTTAAAGACAAAACCAGGAATTATTATTATATAGAGAGTTACCACTCTTGCCTTTTTTGCAGCTCCTTCTATAGTTAGACAGCTTGGGAATATGTTGTTAATGGGTAACTCAAGAATCAAACAGGTTTTTATTTTCTGTTCTCCTTATGTTCTGAGACTCTGTCAGAGAAGTGTGACGCTGAATATAATTAAAAAGAAACCTTTGCAGGGGACTAATTAGAATTGCAAAATACCTGTAAAAATCTGTGAATAAAATGTTGGAATTTCCTTTCTTAGTTTATTAATAGAAGTAAATAAATGAAGGCATCTTTTCCAAATACAAAAGGTCAATTAGAAAAAAAAAAGCCAAGAAAAATTAGACCTCGTATGTTCAGACATTAGAATTTGGTCCATTTTCACAATAGTTGCTAGAAGTTAATCACTTCCCACCTGTCAATGAATCCCCAGTGACTATTTTTATTATTCATTAAATAGTTACCGATGAATGCAAGAGCTGAATACTTTCCTTCAATTGAAAGTATGTGAGAATATTTTTCTGTTTTCTTTCAGTCATACCAGGGTTTTGCTGGTGTGCATGTCAAATCAGTTCACTCCACACTAAACAGAGCTGCCAGTCAGCTCGCTTGCTTCAGTAACTCAACAGTTTATGCCTGGATTCCCCTCGCTAACTGGGAAGAGTTTCTAAGTGAAGGTGAATTGTTTTCCCCAAAATAAAAGCCCTTCTCTTCAGCTCAGCACACAAATGTGACCAGGTTGCAGATCATCCAACCAGAAGCCAGTTTCAGATCAAGGCTGCATGATTCTCCCTGGGCTGTCACAGCTCATCTGCTTACACCTCTGCAAATATCCAGACTCACAGATGGAGCAACTCTACTTCCCAGTGTCTTATCGGGGTTGTCTCAGAGGGCACACACGAGCTGGACACACAGGGTGGTTTGGCAGCACTTGCACAACATCAGTGGTACCAGGGCACACGCCACCATGGCTCCTTCACCTGCTGCTCTTCTGATCTGAGATGCCTTGGGCTGGGCTTGGGCCCTTCCAGCAACAACCCAAATTCCACACCTGGCACTGCAGCCAGCCACTTCACACGTGGTGTTACTCATTCCTGGTGGGTGAGCTTCTTATCAGCAGAAAAATCTGACAAAATATGTTCTTCCCATTAAAAAGTAACATCTTCAAATAGTTTAAATAGTTACTTATATTAATGTAATTTTAAAAAATTCAAAATGGAATGTGAATTAGTTTAATCATTCAGATTCTCTGGAATGGGTTACCCAGAGAAGCTGTGGGTGCCTCATCCCTGCAGGTCTTCATGTCCAGGTTGGATGGGGCTTGGAGAAACCTGGCCAAGTGGAAGGTGTCCCTGCCCATGGCAGAGGGGTTGGAACTGGATGATCTTCAAGGTCTTTTCCAACCCAAACCCTTGATTCTATGATTCCATGAAGTACACCTGCAATGTCTGGCACTTTACTCTCAATTTAG
Organism: Promerops cafer; assembly: GCA_013398275.1. Classification (NCBI taxonomy): domain Eukaryota; kingdom Metazoa; phylum Chordata; class Aves; order Passeriformes; family Nectariniidae; genus Promerops; species Promerops cafer. Next base: position 259,789 of record VZSE01002199.1, on the reverse strand, counting down.
AGGAGATAGACTACTCTAAAGATGCATTCTGCAGTAAATATACCCTAAGTGTACCTATTTATTTTGAGAAAGTGTTTTGATTACAACCAGTATGAGGATCTAAATTGGATCCATTCTCATTTCAAAAGGTGGGTGTAGGAATTGCTGCAAGGTGACACAAGTGCATCCCTGTCCATATACACAGACAGTTGGATGAAGAGGATCACCCATCCAGAGGGGACATGGAGCACTGTCCCTGCTCCAGGCACTCTGCCTGGATGCTCTAACAGTGCCCCTTTCCTTCTCCAGTGGCCACATGAGGAATGGGACTCCTCACTGAGCTCTACTGGGTCACATGGAAGTTAAAAAATTCAAATAGTTCAAAGGTTTGTGTGTGTGTGTGTGTGTGTGTGTGTGTGTGTGTGTGTGTGTGTGTGTGTACATGAACAAGAGCCACCTACTTTGATGGCAACAGAGGAGAGCAAGATTTGCACCTTTGTGTGCCTTGGATCTCCCATCAGCACAGATCCCCCAGGCAAGTGGTGCACCCCTAGCTCATGGGTGCCACAGAAGGCAGATTTTGCTGTTTCCTGAGCTGCTGCTGCCCCAGTGCAAGACTACCTCTTTGTCATCAGCACAAGCAGCACTATCTGCTAGGAACTTGGAAGTTATAGGGAATTTTTAAAAATATATAGAACTCTAAGTGAATCAAGCTGTGATTCTAATACTTAGAAATGTTTTTTATTAAATATTTTAAACTTCTCTATGAGACAAATAGTGGCTTTGTGCAACACAGTGACATGTAAAATAAAAACAATTTAATGTGCAAGAGAGGACAGCATTAAGTTACCCTTCATATTGGCCACCCAATGAGAATGATTACACGTGTAAGAGTCACTTATGGCATTTCATGCACAGTGCATCCCCAAGCAGAGGGCATGGAAGCCAGTTTCAAACAAGCTGGCTTCAGAACCAGAAAGAGGACAAATTATTTGGCCTGCTGCCCCAATCACTTGCAATTGTCACTGTTTTGCTTCCAGGAGCCAGGCCATCAACTCTTCACAGTGCATTGCATTGTTAAGCAAATGTTTACCTGGAAAAAACACATAGTTATCCTTTCATGAAAATAAAATTAAGTCCGGATTCTTAAAAAACATATTTTTTTTACTTTCCTCACTGACAGAGCATCCTTCCACATTTGGGAAAAGAAATGGTTTTATGATGAATACTTTAAGTTTCCATTAATGGAAGTCTCAGATGTAGCGATAAGGCCAGCACGATCATTTTTTTTCTGACAGTGGTTCCTGATGGCTTTGTAGATGGCAAAGGTAGGGATGGCCAAACTGGGCACTCCGGCGAGGAGTACAATGACAGCGTACACCCAGGGGGGATATTCAACCTTCTCTGTTTTGGGGAACTTCTCCTGAAAGGGCAAACAACCAAGTTGTAGAAAGTCACGAGAAGCAAATACCTGGGAACATGCACACATTCAATAATTCAACAGTTCAAAATGTAATCAGAACGCTGGCCTGCCATAATGGCACAACAGCTTTCCAATTCCACAGCAGCTTTCAGCTCAAGGGTTTCCAGCCTCAGCTGTTTTGGACTTATTTTTACTTTAAAATGATGTAAAGAAAATGGCATGAAAGCAGTAAGAGCCAGGAAGGGAGACTGGGGGACTGGAACACGGGGGATTGGCTCAAAGGAATGTGGGCATGGGGGGCCTGACAGGCCACCAGGGCCTTATGGCCAGCCAGCCTTTTTGTGGGAAGGCTGAAATCAAAGGGTGAGGGAGGGCTGAAACATTTTTAAGAGGGAAGTGAGGAGGAAAAAAGAAAGCAGTCCCATTTCCATGTCTTGTGGCAAGTTTGCCAGAAAATTTATCTTCAGGTGGAAGATGAATATAACTGACAATGACTCTTATATTAAAGAAGAATACTTAAAAAATAATTATAAATAAATATTTTGGTTTACACACTTACATAGCTAGGGTCCCAAACACCGTAGAGCAGTTCTTGGTTGACTTTCACCACAAAATAAAAGACAAAGATAACTAACATAATGAGAGGACTGACGAGTCTCCAGGTAACCTGCCAGAAAATGTTGGGCTTGTGTCCAATCATAAACTCAATATCCTTGTTAAACCTAGAAACAAAACCAGGAAGTTCAGACTTAAAAGCTGGCCAGGATCAAAGAATGCCTGCTCATTAACAGGGAGGTCCAAACTACCCCTCACTGTGGTTCCCTGGAGTTTGCTAATGTCAGTCTGAGATCAGAATTGACGACACCAGGAGTTAGACCTCAGTAGTTCAAATTAAGGCACATATCATTGCAAGTCTGGAAAATTATTTTTGGAAATGTACTATCTTGAAGATGTCTGTGAAGCATATGTGAAATAGTTTCAACAGGAAAGAGTCATTGCAGATGGATTTTCCCCAGAACATATTGCAATATTGCTTCACAATTTTTTGGTAAGTATCTCAGTACTGCATAAATTAAAAAGAGTGACACAATATTAAAAAAGAAAAAAAGCAAATAGAAGTAATATAATAAATTATAATATAATGCTTGCCTAAATGTTTGCCAGTTTTCTCAGAATAATGAAACAATATTTAACTTTACACATTATTGAAAACACCTATAGTTGTGTTATTTGGATTATTCATGGAACATGCAGTGGTCAGTGGGGCAAAAATATTTCCACAAGAAGAAACAAGCCCTGCATTGAGAGTGGTACTGTCTGCATCAGTCCTGAACTAATTTATGGCTTCTCCATGTAATTCAACACCTTGTCCACACTTCTTAAAAAATAGTTAGTTTGGAAGTTTGGGGTTTCTGTTTTAGTCCTTTTGTCTGGATTTTCTGCATAACCTGTGGGGATAAACCTGAGGAGACTATTCAGTTGGTCCTTCAGTTGGAGACTATTCAGTTGGTCCTTCAGCTACGAACAACACATTGAATCCACTTGAATCTCAATTACTATGTAAATTTATTGTATCTTTTCATCCCTAACTTCTGAGATCTAGGGGTCTTAAAATGATACGGAGCCCCATGTCCTGACTGCAGCGCACATTCACGTGTAGCTCATGTGTGTCATGGATATAACACACATGTTCTCATTGCAGCAACAGAGCCATCTTTCTACCAATGACCCTTTCTCAGAAAAAGGTCACAGAAACTCATCTGGAGCACAAAACACCACTTTTGGGCAGCCCTGAAAAGCTCTGTTCTCAAAGAGGGCTACAGTGATGTGTACTGGCCAGGAACATTAAAGTTTGGTATGAGGCTCTTTTCTGAATCAAACACAAACACACACACACATCGCCCCCACTTTATGGACTCAACCCATGCTTGTGTCCTGGGAATTATTTTAATTTACTTTAAGGAGTTCTGAGATCTTAAAGGGAAGGAAAAGTGATCAACATAGACTTTTCTGTCCTTAACAAATTAAAATAAGCCATCTTTCTCAAGGGTACACCATCTAATTTACCTAACCTGATTCATGCTTCCTCGAGTAGTACAAAAGTATGGGAAAATGGGCCACAAGGCCATTCACCCCATGGCCAGGAGCAGCAGCTGAATCTGGCACAAGTTCAAGTAAAACTTGTGGGTGATCGAATTCCCTGGACTTTATTTCACTTTTCTTCTGTATTAAATACAAACACGAAGATGTTGAAACGTGATTTATTACATCTCTAGAAGCTTGAGAGGATAATTACTCACTGCTACAACTGATAAAGTCCTGGATTTATCAGCTGAGAACGTATCTCAGTAGCCTTGGATTGCAGCCTTGCAAGCTGCTGTAAACTAATATCTGCAGCCTGCCTGGAGATCCCTGTGTTGGACAGTATCATTTAGCACTCCCTGTAAACACTCCTGGGATATACCTCTGTGTTAAACTTTCAGCTCTGTGCCAATGTGCTTGTACTTTGCTTCTGCTAATTAAATGTTTAATGCAATTATCCTGAAGAAGAGTTATTATAAATGTCACTATATTTAAAAGGCAAATGAGCTATAGTGGCTCTCAGGTAACTGTTGCAAATATCTACATTCTGATGCCTACTTTAAAAGTAAATTATTTGCATTCATATTTTCTCACTCCGGGGCTCCTGTTGATGCCTAATATTCTTTTGCCATGTCTTAGGGATGTTTTTACTTGAACCGGTTGTTAAAGAGCATTATTTTTACAATGTATTAATAAAGTGGAAAGCTGTCATATACAAATCCTTAACAAGCATTATTTCTTTTTGCTGAGAGCTCTTTAAGAAACCTGAAACATATAAGCAACCCTAAATTACAGCTGCATCACTTCATTGATTTCTATAACAGAAATTCTGTGCACAGAGATGCAGCAAGATTGGAGCTATTCAACAATAATCACTTCATGCATTGATACCAAGTAATGGTTAAGCTGTATTTCATACCTGTCTATTCCATAGATGTAGACGACTGAAAACATCTCACAAAATGCAATTATCAGCAGGGGAATAGAGCCAGCAAAACCATCAAATAGAGTCAGCCAGTAATTACCAGAATTCAGCACAAAAATGAAAGCTATCAAATAACACACCAAACAAATGAGACCTGTGGGAAAAAACCAAAACAACAGCACACTGAGGCAAAGAAAGCAAAAGCAAAATGAGAAAGAAAAAAATTCCCCCAGTAGCTATAAAGCTTAAAAAGTAACTCTTGCAGCCTAAAGGCCACCACTTTATTTTTTTATGGCACTCTGGGGAGGCTGGCTTCTATTTGGGTAAAATTCTCCTAACATTACAAAGGTGGCAGATGTTGCAACCAAAAAGGGAGAAAGCTGAGGAGAGGAAACAGGTCCTCTTCCTCAGAGATGATGGAATAATGTTGCTCTGAGAGAAATCCTGCCTGGGTGAAGTACTCAGGTCCTCCAACTTCCTGGTGGAAGAGACAGTGTTCATCATGAGCAGGCTGATGGGCAAGCCCAAGGCCAACAGCTGCCTGCAGGCTCAGAAGGAGCCTCACATGAGCTGCCCCATTCGGAACATGAGAAAATCTTCAATAGGTTATCTGGGAGTCTTAAGACCATTCCAGATCAGAAGGCAGAAGCAGGGTGGGCTGCTTTTTAAGCACACAAACTGCTCTCTGGGGAGGGTGGGGAGGTCACTTGTCTCTAAAAATGCACTTACCAGTAATAAGTTCCTTTGGCACTCTGGAGGGTATAATCTTGAGATCTTGTAAAGGTACAAGCACACCTTCCATATTTCCAAACATAGATGACAAACCCAAGCAGAAGAGCATGATGAAGAAGAGAATGGACCACAAAGGTGAGACAGGCATTTTGGTGATAGCTTCAGTGAAGACAATAAAGGCTAGGCCAGTTCCTTCAGCTCCCTGGGGAAGATTTAGGATCCTTAACATCACACAGCACTTAAATCACTAGACACGGCAATTAAATAGTTGCTCTGCATTCCTACCATATTTAAGGTATCAATATGTGTTAGGGTGTTAAACTTACATCATTCAGGAAAGTTTCCAGATTACAGGTTTCAAACTTGAGGCTTGCAAAAGTTGCTGGATCAGTCATGTTGCACAGCTGCTGCATTTGTTCAAAGTTGTCTTGGGTTACGTTACCTTCTGGCAAATCAAATGCATTCATCAGAGTAAGAATATTTCTGAAAAAGTGAAATGTAAGTAATTTGAAATTATTCTTTTGTAAGCATCATCAGGATTCATTTGCATCATCAAACAAATTATTAAGAGTACAATATCAAGATCAGATTTGACATTGGAAAGTCTGGAAGATGTGTATGTGCAATTCTCTTTCTTCCAAGGTGAATATAACACTGTCTTTCATGGCACAGATGACTCTAGAAGGACGGACACCCTAGGAACCTGTGCAGGAGTTAGGTGCCTGTCTTAGCACTGCAGACTAAACACCAGTGCCCAGACTGGGCGGCTTATGGGAATGTCTAAGTTGTCTGCAGCTGTGAATCATGCAGTCTCACAGTTGAACGTGGAGGAACTAGACTGGAAACCACAGAGTCTGACTGCCCTGGTAAAATGAGGTATCTCTGATGAGACCTAAGCTTTTGAGCTCTCCAGGAGGAAACCTAAACACGGAGCTAACACAGGAACCAGGGAATATTACATTCATGCTGTATGCCAGGATGGAGAATAATGTAAAATAAAGTTGCTTATGCAACATTTAAGTAGGAAATAGGGTGACTTAAACAATTATCACTTTCTATGGGATTTGTTCCATATTTTTATAAGTGATGAGTGGTTCTGATGCCGTGTGGGTCAAGAGCTGCAATTATTCAGAAATGTTAATCCATTGTGAGCAGGCCAACAGAGCTGCCTCAGCCAAACAATCACCTATATATTCTTTGGGGCTTTTTTCCCCCAATAACTCACTTGTCAAAACAGTCATCATAACTTGCTGTGGCTCTGAATCCAATGATGGAGTATATGACGGTTGCGGCGTAGACGGATGTGAAACCATTGATCACTGAAATGATCACAGCATCCTTCTCACAGTTGTTGCTGCAATTCAAAGAGAAGAAACAATGGATGTGAATCACATTCCCAAAATAAACAGTAAAACTGGCTACCAAGACTAAGAAAAAAGTAGTCTAGGATGCATAGGTACATCAGTGTACCCTCTAAAAGTACTCAAGTAGTGCTGTTAGATTTAGTAAATTAAAACTTGGTGCCTTAAGCAATTTAATAGCTATGGTTTTGGTTTCTTTTTTGTGGTTTTTTCCCCTTCAGATAATCCTGTTCATAAGGAATAATTGCCTGAGCTGTTTTCATGCTTGGCTCATGGGAAGTAAAGCTTGTCATGGATGTGTGCAGAAACACATTGCCATGGGCTGTGCCTTCACTGCTAGTGTATTGTGCTGCAAGGTGAAAGATTTGGGCTTGAATTCAAATACTCAGACAGGAAAATTGAGCAGAAGTTCACGTTTCATAGCACTTAGGTATGGTGAAATTGCAGTAGCCAAGAGCACTTGGGAACAGTTTTGTTAGACTGCTGAACAAAATATGGTTCAAAGTGTTTTCAAGTTTTGGAAGAAAAATGGAGAGTTATGCTGATAAGATGGGACAGAAAAACTCTTTGTAGAAATGCCTCTGCTGCAGGCACTTCTTGCCAGTATGCCTGTGCTGATACAAAGAATTTGCAGAGCCAGAAACAGACTTTCATCTGAGGGACAAGATAAAATATCAATATTAAATTAGTTAATGGTTTTAAGAGAAGGCTGTAAAACTGTAGATATCTTATTTCTCCTGGGCAAGAGAGGGGTTTTGAGATAAACTTGATGTTGTCATATTTAATTTTCTGAACATGTTCAAGAGGATAGACAAGCTTGTCCAAACAAGACCTATCATACTGTGTCCTTTCCCCATTTATAGCATTGCAAATAGGCTTCTGCTGCGTGTAGGGCATTGAATGGAAATTCCTTGCTGTAGTCTTGTGTCAGTTTTTGCAATGTAACACAAGATTCTCAATGACAGGCTTGAAAAACATTTCTTCCTTTTAGAGAAAGTAAGATGCTCAAGCTCCTTCTCATTATGAATTAGTGAATCCTTGATGGCATTGAAACCTTATTGTATTTTCTGATGTTTTTGTACTCCTAAACAATCCAGGGGCAGAGTCACTGACATCTGGTCCAGCTGGTGCTGGATTGCAGGTGGCTCAACACCACAGTGTAACACCGTGGAATTTGCATGGGGATTTTTAAACTTATATTCCCTGGGAGTTTAATGACTTTGTTCAGTTTCCTCTTAAGTCGTTGACAATTGTTCAATTGGGCATTGAATGAACATGGCCTGAATGCAACTGTTCTGTGGGTTGGAAAACCAAGAGGACACTGCTCCTTTCCTCCTTCTGGAAAGGTGGATGCTCTCAGTTCTCAGCCCATGGCTGTGAGACATTGACTTGGACTTTAGGCAGGGCTTGACACCTCACACTGAGACTTGCAGGCACCAAAAGTTCCAGGTGATCTTTTCAAAAACACCTGAAATCAAGAGTGGTGGCAAGGAACTTCCTCAGTGACTGAAATGCTGCTGTGGTGTAATTGAACCCAAGCCAAAACTGAAACACAGATTTCTGAATGCATGATCAAACCACATATCCAAAACTTAATTCAGAGTTTATCACAAATACTATGTTTAGCGAATGCCACAGAGTTTTCCTTTCAAGAGTTCTGAAGGGATGGCAGGCACCAAGAGGCATTGGTGGTTGCTCCAACATTTTATGAGGGAGAGTGTAGAATATAGCACTGCATCATAATTTGCAGGCTGGGTCTGTCTCTGGGTGATGGGATTTCTCACTCCCTGGTCCCATAGCACACATATAAAGGAATTGAATTTAAATTTCAATTTTAGATCTATCTCTTCATCTCAAAGCTAAAGTTTTAAACAGTGTTCTGTGAATTAATTTGAAATATGTGCTTTACCACTTGCTCTGAGACCAAGGGCATCACCATGCACCTAGCATTCCCACAGAGGAAACTCCTGCTCACCAGCTGGTCCCCTTCTTCCTATTCTGCATCACCACATCTTTCTCTAGGAAGTCAGCCAGAACAGGGACCTGAAGTCTTGGTTTGGGAGAGCTAGGAGCAGTCAGAGGGATGCACCTTACATGTCTGAGGGGAGGCTGTCCCAGTCCCAAGTAGCACAATAGTAGGGCAAAATAGAGATGTTTCATTTGAAAGAATGAAATATTCATATAAAAGTTGGGTTTTGCCTGGCTACTTACTGAACAGAGTTGTAACTGGAGAATGAAATGAGGCCTCCAAATGCCAGGGAGAAGGAGTAAAACACCTGAGCTCCTGCATCCAGCCACGTCACTGGGTTTGCCAGCTCGGTAACCTGAGGCATCAGACACACAGCTTTAAGCACATCCAGCATTGCTATTTAAACTGAGTATGAGAGATTTAAAACAACAATTAAAACAAGAACATTAACCACACAAAACTCACTGTTCTTGAAGAATTTCAACAAATAGGTCAATATTTTTGTCAAACTTATTTGTTTTTTTATAAAAGAGAACCCATCTGAAGTTTTTATGTAAGTATTTTGAAAATTGATTTAAAAAATGCTTTGCATAGCTGACAGCTGCCAGGCCTGTTTTCAGAAAAGGTGTTTATTGCTTAGCATTAATAATGATCATTCAGAGATCTGCTAATGGAAAATGATCCCGCTTTTGATTTTGTTTAAATACTGTTATATAATTAAACCATTCTCTTAGGTTTTTGTTCATATGGCAGTTAGGTGGGTTCTGCTCCTAAATATATGATTTATGCTTTAAATTTAGGCTGGTTATTAGGTAGAATACAGGAAAATAAATCAAGCCAAATAAATGACAAGCCCACTGCTCTGTGATGATCTTTCAGTTCTTTAGAACAGCTTTTGATGGCGGATGGAGAGAGAGAGAGAAAATATTTGTGTATATGTACACTTGTAGCCAGTGCAAAGGATTCACCTCACAGAATCAAGATTTTTTAAGATGCCTGAGGGATGGTTAGAAAAGCACTGGTGGGGAGGACTAATTTTCAATCAGTTGTTGATTACAGAGAGAACTACACCATGTTTCACCGAGCAGGGACCCAGGCAGTGACGTACATTAGGGGTGAAGAGATACACAATTCCGTTGGTTGATCCTTTCAGCGTCAAGCCGCGGATCAGGAAAATGGTAAGCACCACGTATGGGAGAGTTGATGTCACATACACAGCCTGCACCAAAAAAAAATGTAAATAAACCCCTCAATTAAGACAAAACAGTTGAATAAAAAAAAAGAGATAGGGAAATAATCAAGGTGTGGTGACTAAAAATAATGGCAAGTTTCAAGTGAGTCACGACTAGCATACTACAGTAATAAATGTTCAATGAAATAGTATTTGTGATACACCTGGATAATAAATATTTTTTAGCTATAGTAGAATATTTCTCTATTTAAGAGAAATTGTCATTGTTGAAATTCATCTCAGATCATTCAAAAGCAGCATCAAAAATAATCTACACCCTCAGGCCAAACTGGTGCAAGGATGGACTCTCAGGGCTTTGCTGGGCAGAAGAACATTGGTCACCCTTTCATAGAGATAATATTTAGGACTTGCACAAATCCAAATAAATCTGTATAGGTATGTTTTGAAGAGAATAGCCACAATAAAAAGAGAATCCCTTGATCCTGCATTAAAGATTAATATTAGTGTTAAAGTGATAATACCTAAAAATGTGTTACTAGGACCTGTAAGGACAAGGAAGACTCACAAAAAATTGGTCACAAAAATCTCCACATAAATCAGATCAAGTCAGATTCCATTTCATTCACCTTCATTCTTCAAAAAGCAGTCCCCGTGATGACACAAAATTTTGGACATGCTTTCACTCAAAAACCAGACAGCTTCTACAGCATTATTAATTCTGTATAAATAAGGGATCACAACAGCATGATTAATATAATCTCATAAAAATTCCCCCAAGATAGAGTACCTTTCCTGTTGTTTCAATGCCTCTGATTGTGCACACGTACAGCACACCCCACGCACATGTTAAACACAGCAAAAGCCACCACTGGATATTGCCAGAATCCTCAATGGAAGTGGAGATGTTCAGTGTTTCTCTGTACCAGAAGTAATCTACAGGAGAGCTCTTGGCACACTCTTCTACATAATCTGTAACCACAAAATGGTTGTCATTCTGTATGTCTTTTATTTACCTGGAAAAAAGGAATCTAAATAATAAACATCAGTGTTTTAAATTGTTCCACTTAACGCCAATGGATTTGTTGTTGGCAAATTTTCAGATTTTTGGAGGCTAGTTTCGAGGCAAAATGAGAGATTTAAAAGACAGCTGTTTAACAGGTATTTTAACAGTGGCTCTTCCCCTCCCACACCTCCTTCAGCAATATTTTGTCTTCTGTTCTGTGGGGCATTGTTCAAGGTTTTGTCAGCTCCAGTTGAATCCTCAGCTCCCTGCTCTGCGCTGGCCTGTGCAATATTCTGCCCTGGCCTGCCCTAAAATGAGGCTTTCTGTGCTTATTCTGGGAGGAGAGGAGCAGAGCACTCTGAGCACTCTGACCCAGCAGGAAAATCTGCTTCAGACAATGTCATGCTGGGCTGACTACAGAAAGCAAAGCAGTCTCCAAGGGGCTGTAGACTTGTCATACTGAGAGATACAGGTGTTTCAAATGTATTTTGCATTTCTTTTTTTCCTTTTCAATGTGCTAATGGAGGGCTGTTGGTGAAGAGATGGATGGAAGACATTGCTTAAGTCTGGAAAATGTTAATGCTTATACTAGATCTGCACTTAGTGAATATTCTGTAGATGAACACATCTGTCAAAATCTACTATGAAGTTTCACATAAAAAATCCAAATTTTTTCTCAAAGATTAAGTGCTGGCCACATTTTATTTGATGTGAATTTGTACAAAACACAAGTATCAAATAGTGCAATATGCCTGACAGGACTGCCATGGCTTACTGTTATTTCACAGGAAGGCTCATTTAGGGTAACTGTTAGAAACAGCTATCTGTGCTGTGCAACAAGATACAATATTTTATAAAATATACCTGTTCTGTTGTCATTGAGAGGACAGGTATTCCAAGGCAGGGGCTCTTGGAAGGAGTTGAAGAAATACCACATCACACAGGCAATAATAGTATTATAATATAAGCCCACCAGGAAAGATACAAACATTGATGCTATGCCTGAAAAAAAAAAAATCAGAACACTGTGTAAATTGCAACACTCTTGTCTTCAAGATATATCAAAGTACATGGTATCAAACTCAACCTTTCCTTCCTTCCCTGCTATGTTTTGGATATAGGTTTATCACTGTGAATTTGTTGCCTAAAGGTTGGACAGGTGAGCCCTATGTAGAGTTACATCTTAAAAACTCTCTGAGACTGAAGGTGATGCTCACTTAGGAGCCAACTTTATGAGAGGACTAACTCCCTACAGACACCACACAATGTGGTTCACAGCCTTGCCAGCTGATATCCAGGGAGTTTAGGATGCTGGACACATGTAAAGCTCAACTGACTTGGGATTTTGATTAAATGAGACTGAAATATGTCCTTCTTCCACAATGTCCCTGCAAAGGTCAGCAGGGGTGGTGTTGTACAGGATGGATGGCTGCCAGGAGGCACAGTCTGAGATCACGTATAGAATTCACGCTGGTATCTATCCTTCTCTGCCTGTTCCCAAGAAATCAACCTCTGATGACTTCTCTGGCAGACAGTAAATGCTAATCATTAGCTCCTGAGAGCTTTCAGGTTCTAAAGAATCTTGAAAAGTTGCAGATGCAATGAACAATTTTCTTTTGTAACTGATTTACCAATGCAGTGGATGCCAAAACATTCCGGTTTCTCCTCTTTCAAGCGTGTGGCTGAAGTTGGAAGGGATCTCTGGAGGTCACCTGGTCCAACCCCCTGCTCAAGCCCGGCCACCCAAAGTTGGTTGCCCAGGACCATGTCCAGGCAGACTTTGAGTATCTCTGAGGCTGGAGACCCCACAACCTTCCTGGGCAGCCTGTTCCAGGGCCTGCTCACCCCCACCATGGTTCCTGATGTTTAGAGGCACCTCCTGTGCTTCCTGTGTAATGAGGCAGCTGTGGAGATTCTTATGTTGTGTGCATACTGCTGCTTTCACTACATTTCCAAATGGACTGTCTGAATACTTGGAAGTTTGGTACAGAGGTGAAGAAGTATTTTCTGCAAAATACTGTTTCTATGGCTTTTGGAATGGTAACTCTCAGATGCAAAAAAGTAAAATTAGGTGGAGCTGAGGTCTATCAGATAAAGATTCATCTAATATTTATCCACAGAACAGTTACAGAACAATTTTTGGCATACCTAAACATTCATCCTAATGGTAAAAACAGCCAGTATGGATAACACAGAAAATATCTCTGAGGCCTGAAATTGGTCTCAGATTAGAGAAAGGTTTTAACAGGGCCCACAGTACTTGGGAATATGAACACAAAATTGTCATTGTGCTTTATTATGATTAGTTTGACCTACCAATGGAGAGTGAGGAAGAGGGGAAAACTAATAGATCCTGAAATCTCTTATGGCACACCAGAATAAAACCCTGAAGATTTGTTTTTTAGATCATCGGTTCAAAGATTTGTGCTTTCTCAGGCAGCTTTTTGACTTACCAACCCCTTTCAGGGTAGGGTGGATAGAGCTCCATACGCCCACACTGCCTTTCCTCAGCCTTTGACCAATGGCAAACTCAAGATGAAGCAGGGGGATACCCTCCAGGACTAGCAAAATCAGGAAAGGGATCATGAAGGCTCCTGGAATGGATAAGAAAAATAACAATTCCGATCAGTAAAGTACTAAAACAAAACAAAAACATTAGGTTTGTGAGATGCTGACATGATAAGCAACCTGCAAGCATCTTTGTGGGAACCCTTCCCTGTTTTCTGAGCAATGCTTTTCCTGATTGCCCAGGCAGGGCGCTCAGTTACGTATGTAGTTTCAGGTAGGAATTCTTATTCTTCCCAAGTGACACACATAAACAGAAATTATACACTCTCAAGGTTAAAATTTGAAAAAGCCACCTTTGTACTGCAAGTGGAGGAAAGGTAGCTACTTTCCTGGAATGACTTCCCCTTTTTTTTTTTGCAAAATATTATGGTTTTATAGTTGTGACTCATGCAAAGTATATGGAATAGTTGAATGAACTAAGCAAAATACCTCCAAATATTAGGCAGGAGACTTGGGCTGTCTGCCTAAAACAACAATAAGTTCTTGGCATCTGTGTTCAACAACATTCATGTTTGATTAGAAGATATTTTAAGTACAGGGTTCAAACCCTGTTAATTATGGTAAAGTTGGTTAGTATAGCACAAGTATTCTTAATTAATTTTTTCCTGAACAAGGTGTACCTTGGATGTGGGAGGTAACATAGAACACCACACAGGACTATAAAAGTGCAGAGTCAAATGCTATATATTAGAATTATGGTTATCTGTCATTACAAAATGTCTTTCACCTCCTAATCTAAATAGGAACAAGTAATCTGAATGCAATGAAAAGAATGCAGACCAGAATGTTAAGGGTTCAGGTCTCGGTATTTACTGACTTTTTCCTCATGTGTGCAATGAAAATCAGATAGCAAGTGAAAGAGGAAATCTGAAGAATGAAAACCATTCCAGAAACTGAAATTTACTTCCTGGGGATTCCAAGCTACCAAGAAAGCTGGTGAGCTGTGAGCACGCAGCACACCTTTTTAGGTTTTTTCCTTTCTTCTTTTTGTGTCTGTGCAAGGACGGTCATGGGACCCCTTTATCTGACTGCTCTATCATAGATACGTTACTCTTAAAGACTTCTTCTACAGCATCTTAATAAATGTACCTCTGTAAGCATCTGGAGGAAATCCCCTGAGGCTGATAGAACACTCTTGCCATGTCCACCATAGAAGATGGCTCAACTCTGAGAGTCCTGCAGAAAATTTTACACACTGTGCTGTCCACAGGGAGAGCTGTGGTGTTGGGACTGTGCTGAATCTCCCTGTCTTGCAGGGAAAGCCATGTCTGCCCAGGCTGCTAGAACTGTGTGAGTGGAGGTGACCGGTGTACTTAAGATTAGTGAGAAAAATGGAGCCTAAATCAGAATATCAGTCTGCCTCCTGTCCACTGAAAGCAAAAGGTTCAGACTACCTTTGAATGCTTTCTTAAGATGCATAGGAAACGGCCTGATCTTCCCCCCTTCTGCCAACAGAGATGGTAGCTATCAAAAAAGGTTTTTCTTTGATAGGTATGACAAGGAACAATTGGTCATAGCTTGAAAAGACTATAAAGGTTGTACATTTCCTTATTCAATAGGATCTTTGACCAGGGAGATAATTTCTAATCAAGTCCTCAAGTGATCTTACTGTGACATGACAGAAAAAAGGTGATGTGTCTCCATTAGGAGCACCTTAGCTGAACCAGTCCATGCTTAAGTTTCAAGGCATAATCTAAAATCACTGCAAGCTGAGTTTCAAAGGGTGACAAGGGCTTATCCTCAGTGCAAATGGGGAGTGTTGGGATCAGGTAGCTGTACAGATCCATCTTCTGGACTTAACTGTAACCATTGCTCAAGAAGGGCTTTGCCAGAGAGAATTGAGAGTGTGGTATAGCAGAGACCTATATGGCATCTGAAAGAGCAGGTAAAAAGAAAATATCCAGATGAGGCATCCATACAAACTCTGCAGGGTCAGGTTTCAGACTCTTATGAGGTGTCTTGGGCTTGAAACAGAGAGAATACTCTGGAGTTTAAAACTGCTGGTATAAACACAATGATTGTGTCCTTCTCTGATCTTACCCTCATGAGAGCTCCTGGTCAGAGTGTGACATGAGGGAAACTGTGTCAGGCTGACATGGGGTTGGAGCATGGGGCACATTCATGGCTGCTTGCACTTCCATGCACTGGTAAGTAATTCTGTGAAAGGCCAGAGACTCTGGGTGTGGAGGTTGTCCCACAGACCCTCCCATCAGGAGGGGCAGGATGGGTTCCCTCCCATCAGGAAAGGATGTAAGGGGATGGAATGCAGCAGAGAGGGTGCCCTCATTGCATACACTGCGAAAATCTTGTTTACTATGAAATCAAAAGTAAAACAGTTGTGAGAAGTGTTATTCACAGAAAAAAGGGTGGAGAATCAGCAGAGAACAAACTATTTGAAGCCAAATTTTCATGCACTGCATGTCTAATCAGATGAATAGGGGCCCTTAGGTGCACACCACTGCATGTCCCAGCAGAGCTAAGGAAGTCCATAAAGACAAAATGGGACAAGACTTTGGAAACTGAAAGGACAGACAGTCAGTTCCTTGCAGTGATTGAGTCTGACACAGTTTCAGTGAGTCCCAGAACCTGTGCCAGCATGGGCAAAACCTTTGCACTGTCAACGGTGATTCCAGGCACAGGTGGATGAGGAGTTCATTGCCATTTCTGGCTTAGATGCCTTTGAGCTGCCAGTCAACAAAGCATGGAGAGAGGGCTGCCTTGCAACATCTGACAGTAGAAGCTCCTGCAGTCATTACATTTGTACAAGTCCCTGGAGTGGTGGGGAGCAGAGGAAAGAACCTTGTTTTGGAAGAAATCCCAGGTCCTCAAAAATGGGAATAAGCCCTATATGTTTCACAGGTTTGTGACATGGAAATACACAGTCAGAAAGACATGAGTCAGGAATTGCCTGCTTTAGCACTGACACCATTTGTAACAATATCTCAACTAAGACCACAATACTAAATTTCAATTTGCAACTAGGGGAGTTCACTTTCCTCAAAACTAGGGTGGATCATCACAGTTCACTCTTTCCTGACATTACAAAATAGACAGTTTTCTCCAAAGTGAGACAGCACCAGCCAGAGGCTCCTAGATCTATCACAGAGCTGCTCCACACTAATGCAAGGCTGTTCCTGCAAGGACTAAATGGTCTCCTGAGAAGGGGATGTAGCTGAGATGTGAGAAGTGAGGAATAAATGAGATACTCTTCTTCTTGGAGATGATGCCCACATAATCCTTTTCCTGAAGGGATAGACTGTCACAGAAGAAAGAGAGGAATGGTCAGCAAAGGCGGAAGTCAAGCAAACATCTCTACAAATAAATCATAGTGAGTCCTTCTGTCTTTGACTAACAAAAGGTACATCTCAGCTTTTCTTCTGGCTTTCCTCTGAAACATTTTCAGTTTGTCATGCTACATTTTTACAGTAGTAACTAGGTTTTAATGCAAACAAGATGAACCACACTGATTTAAAAAATTGATAATTTTTCAGTAAGAAGGTTTTTGTGTATGGCCAAATGACATGCTTTATAAAAGTCTGAGAATACCATGTCTGTACCTTTGGCAACCGGCTTCAATAAAAAAATATCCTTTCTGCTGCACTAATCACTTTTCAGTGATTAGTCATTCATCCTGGTGTGTGGTACGAGCCACAAAGGACTCAGCAATTTGAATAGCATTTTACCTATTTGAAACTACCAATATTTAGCTGTAGGAATATTGTTATATTTTCAACAGAAATAAAATTATAGCTCTCAATTATATATGACATTTCTTTTCCCTTTCTTGGGTTCTTTGGTTTCTAGGGTTCAGTTCTAGCAGCCAGCTCAGAAATCCATCTCTGTGGCATTTTCCCTTTCTCTCAATTTCTCCCTAACCTTTCTGAAAGAAGCTATAATGGAAAAATCATAATTTGACTTGGCAAAGCTGCTATATAAAATCATAGAATCATTACAGTTGGAAAAGACCTCTAAGACCATGGAGTCCAATCATTAACCAGTGTTCAGCACTACACCCCATCCCCAGGTGCCACACCCACACACCTTTAGAACACTTTCAGGTTCACATGGGACACAAAAAAAAATAAATGAATACTTCTCAAGCTGCCAAAATTTTATGATCCTAACAAATGAACCAATGATCTGAAAATAGACACTGTATAGATGTACACAAACAATGATTGGTATTCCAGTCTGAAAACCTTACAACTGAGATATTAGATTCTCATCCTGTTTCAATACTGTATTTCAAAACAAATAATATTTGGTTTGAACATCTGTATAGCTGTTATTCGCTCTCTAATCCAAGAGCTTCTTATGTCAAATTGAAAAAAAATCATTATTGCTTGCACACAGTTCCTCACACAGGCAAGGCAGGCAGACTTCAGATGGAGATGTTTTACTACACTAACATATTCTTAGACCTCAACGGTAGCAACATGTTGTTTCATCAACTGCTAAGTGAAGAATTGCTGACATCATTTCTGTCCCTTCTTTCAGTGTAGCATGCACAGAGATAAAAAAGCTCTCCCTCATGCAGTGGCAAGGTTTCCATATGCGAGCTGTAGAGGTGGAGACTTTTTTTAAAATCAATGGTTTAAACATTAAATATGCATCCTCTTTTTTATAATGGTCATCAGGGATAAAATGAAAATGTTTAACTGTTGATTAAATGACATGTTGCTCAATAAAGATTAAACAAAAGCTATGAGCACTGTCAGAGACAGCTATCAAATGAAGGGAAATTTCATTCTCATTAGGCTGGTGAAATCACTGAGGCAAACACCAGACCTTTTACATTGTGTGCATATTGAACTCTATTTTGCCTTTGGCAATGATGGATTTGACAACTTTTAAGACATTAAAGGATAAAATGTGCTTTGCTCTACAAAATTTCACTGGAGTAAATATTCCATTTTAAAAATAGAAACTCATTATCTATGACAACAAAAGTAACTAAATTATGTAACCACCAATTTATTTTTGTGTATTTGGGTATCTCAGTGTGAAAACACCATCATAGTGCTGTGCTTAGGAAGAAGCAGCTCTTAAATAATTCCATTTTTAAGTTCAACATCTGAAAATAAGCATTACTTATAAACTCAGTGTTCCTAGCTACCTTCACTGCAGACAATTTGCAGAGACAAAATCCACTTTTCAAAGTTCAAGTACCACACAAGGGTAAATGTTATACTTTACTGTAGTCCATTTATGTTTCATAAGGGATGTAACATGTACAAGTGCTGTTTCACAAAGTAGGTGGACATCCAGCCTCATTCAGGAGCGTCCTTGGCTGAAATACCCTCCACGCCATTGCTACCAGACCTCACCCATCCAAAATGATCCAAACATTCATCCATATCACTCGTATTCAGAAAGAAAGAAGTTAAGATAGCAAAGCCAATCCTTAGAAACAATTTTCAGGAGACAGTCTATGTAACCTTGATTCTGCACATACCCAATATCTGATATGTGGTCACACAGGACTTCTTTACACCCAGTGCAGATATTTCCTGCACAGCAAATAGCTGGTTGGTTTATTTTTTTTTTAATCTCTTAATTGGCAACCATAATCCACCATCATATCCAATGTGAGCTTTTGGACTCTAAAATAATCACTCCAGGAACAATCTGAGCAGGAACATAACCCCTGTTTCCAGTGGGAGAGCAGGAACTGCTGCTCTGCACCCAGGATTCAGTGAAGACATATCTTGAAGACACAAATTATGAGGACAAACACCATACAGGCTAAAGACACTTGAACTACTGGGGCAGAATAGAGTTTCTTCAGTGAACTCATGTTTGCTTTTTAGTGGATAATTTGGAAAAAGGTGCATAATGTTACAGTTTTACCCTCCTCTGTTATAGAGGCACATCTGTGCCCCTGAGTGGACCACACAAATGCAAAGATGAATGACTCATCTTGGCCACCATGTTGAGGAGCAAAACTAAGACAAAACTTGCCCAAAATGCCTAGTAAATACACATTTCTGACTGGATGTAGGCGAAACTGGATAGAGGGAGCACAACTGAGGTAGGATGTCATACACAATGACAAGCTTGTCATACAGGCATCCTATTCTGGAGTGGTTTTATGGTGTCAGGGAGTTTCCTTCTGCAATCTGACAGCTGCAATCCAAAATGTTGCAGCGCTGCCTCTATTGGGTGCTTGGTATGCTGCCAACAAGGCTGAATGGGAATTAGAGATGCAGGAGCCAGAAAACCTCACGTGGCAGAAATTGCCTCAACACCAAAATATCTTCAGAAATAAGAACATTGAGATCTGTTTTTACAATACTAATAATCACAAGTTAAATTCAAAGGCATGCATCCAACAAGCAGGCAGTCTTTCTTTTTTTTTCTGATTTAAGGGAGATGTTTGAGAATAAAAACTGTAATGGGAGAAGGACAGTGGTGGCAGGAGATGGACTTAGACCTGCCATGAAAGGCTGAGATGCAGTGTACAGCAGAGGAAGAGGAGGAGGAGGAGGAGAGATTGCACAATAGCTCTCCATCCTTAAGTGTAATGAAATTAGGGAATCCTTTCTAAGAAGTCACAGGATGGCATTACTTGTGTTTATTGGTACGAGTCACAGCATTTGGTGCTGTGCAGAAGAATATTAGAGAAGGTAGCAAGTCTAGCTAGAAGGACACATGTCTGTGTATTAGCTTATAATTCCTTTGCTATGTGCTCCCTTTCAAATTCTGCCTAAAATTTGAGTGAGAGAGTCCCAGGGAAAAAAAGAAGCCAGGGTTAACTGCTGTCAGTGTTCCTGACAGTGTTTCCTGAGACAGGAAAAGTTACAGGATGATGAGAAAGAAAAATAATTCCTTCCAGAGGACAGACACACACACACACAAGCAATTCATAAATCTTCACTGACATGAGAGATAAAACCATGATCCATACCAAGTTCTTTGCATTTGTTGGATGCTGGTTTTCAGCTGCATTTCACATGACTAGAACACAAAGGAAAGAAAGACCGAAAAGCAGGGAAGTGCCTATAAATCCACCCTGGAACACAGGGCATGTCCACTTTCTAAAATTAAGTTTTAAAACCTGAAAAGCCAATGAGTGCCATCAGTTTTGGAGATATACATCTACATTTTTCAAATTAAAATTGTCAAATATAGAAAAGGGCTTCTGATTGTGTGTGTGTTGTAACTTTTTTGCAACAAGAGCTGACTCTGCTGCAAATGATCTCCAGTTTGCACTGCAAACTCTAAATATCAGCCCATGTTAGAGAAATCTTAATGATAAAAGCATCTCTTTTTGCAACTGAGCCACCTGTTGTTCCATGTCCCTGAGTCTGTGTGAGCAGCTCCCCACAGAGCCCTCATTTGTCCCTACTCTAACAAGGAGAGCAATTTTTAAACATCTCACCATGTCCATGTGAAATACTATTACTTCGAAATACTGTTCCTCAAGCCAAAATTTTTCTTTCAATACCAAACATTACAAAGGAACAAATACATTTTACACATATCCCAGAGTGAAACATGGACAATAACCAGATAGCAGACAAAAAAGTCTGTAAGAAAAAGAAAAACTTATGTTGTTGTATAATATTTAAGCAATGGTTCAGCTCAAAGTTACCTTGCAAAACAAACAGCAAAAGAAAACAAAATTTTTAACATGGTCATTCAGTCCTTACCTAAACCTTAAGGAGTCCCAGTAAATTATACAGTAAATAATATATGCTTGCATTTTAAATGACTTAATAACACCAAATTCTAAAAAAATATTCTTAATGTTAACTTCATTCATGCTGTTAATCCTAGCACAAATTATACAAACACTGACTCTACAGGTAATACACGGATCAGTCCAAGCCCAAGGAAAAACCTATTATTAAAAGATCATTTTATATCATGATCAGAATCATAGTCCCAAGCAGTTTATTAATATTTTAAATACACACTATATACATGTATGTGTGTAATGCAACATTGGGTTTAGATTAAGAAAATAAACTATGTACATGACAGTGGAAGACTCACTTGTTCAATCCTGTGTCCTGAAATAAAAACAGACCCTTCCTTTTCTCCCATCACTAAGGTGACTTCAGTGGGTGATCATGACCTGCGAAATTACCTTTTCTGTTATACAGTCTTCTAAAGAGAACATCACTGTTCTCACAGGACCTGAACAGTTCTAAGCATATTCCATTATTTGCTTACCAAAAGAGAGATTAAACCTGGTTTATACCCAAAGTTAGTTAAGATGTATTCAAGACGTACCTCCTCCATGGCTCTGACAGAGATATGGGAACCTCCAGACATTTCCTAAGCCCACACAAAACCCTACACACGTCAGCATATACTGTGCCTTGTTGTCCCATTTAGGTCTGGAGTCTGCCTCTTCTTTCTCAAGGACCTCAAGTTCAGCATGGGAAGGTATCCTGTCCTCCAGGCCAGGATTGGGCAGCTTCAGCTTTACCATGTTTTAAATTTCCTGCCTGAAAGTGCTGCCAGTGAGGAATAATGAGGAATAAAGGCAGCTCGTCAGAACCCTGCTCAAAAAGAGACCATCTATTTGCTGTCTTCAGCTATAAATACTGAACCTTTGGCACTGGACTTGTACGTGCAGGCTTGTGGTAAAAAGAAGCGTCAGCAAATCATTCGATTGACCAAGTCAGGTCTGACACTTATTAATGCTTTATCTGCCAAGGTTTTATGGAACAGTCTGTTCATCCAGCAGAATACATTGATTCCAGCTAATGTAATTCAGGAGATAATTTGGCTATAAACCCTAAATGCCTATAAGGATATGAAACACCCCTTGCCACTCCCGTGTTTAAACTCACTTAAATACAAATATAGCCCTAGCAAATGAGGAATAGTAGGATTCCACTGGCCTCAGACTAAATATAGAGATTTCATATCATTTTTTATCAGGAAGATAAACCGATTGTGACTCACCATCGTGTTCATTTTCCAGTTGTGTATGCTTATAAAATTGTATGTTTCATAATAAATGCTTCTCTGTAATAGATCGTACTCTACTAAATGTTCTGACCAAAAGGATGGAGAATGAAAGGGATTATAAAATCTGACCTTTAAAGTCATAAGCATAATCTGCTTACCCCAATGCCTCTAATCAGTACAGAACAAGGTCTGAAGCACATAACGTCTTCTTTATAAATGGGCTTGAAATCATAGGTCCCTTCACCTTTTCTGTGACCCTAGATATAGTGGTCAAAAATGGAAAAAAAAAAGACACTGGTTAACAAATATCGCAGATACTACTCCTAACCTCATTATTTCAGCACAATCATAACAACACTGTTCCCTTTGAACCTTGTTGTTTTCAAGAGGTAAGTCACTTGTCACTGAAGACTATATATAAAATCTAACACTGTGTATGTCATAAGAAATGTTGTCAGTGACAGGCTCATTGCATGCAGTGATACAGCGTGGTGAAAATAAAGAACTAAGAGAGATCTTTTAAGTCCAGCCCCTGGAAAAAGAGGTGAACACATCATAGCATCTCTCTGCAATCTTATCATGTTTATTCAAAGTTGATTCTAAAGGCTGTTCAGTATCTTTGTAATAGGAATTAATATTTCCCTAATGTGACTTGAAATATCTCTCAGTCTGGCCAGTGATAGCACTTGCTTTTTTCATGACCCTGTCAGGTCTGTGGATGTGCTATCTCCTGATTAACCACTGGAGCAGCAACATTCTTCTCCTTTATTGATTCCAAGTAAGGATTCCCTAGCTTGTGGCAAAACATCCTTTTCTAAGTTGCTGAAAGCATATGTTCTATTTCACTCAGTTCCTGCTACTCCAGTGCATTGAGCTGCACAGCTCTTCCTGAACGATACTATTACAGCATTCCCAATCCTTCTGAGAATGTGTCAGGAACATTTAATTACCATGCTACTATTTTTTGTCCTTAGTCATTAGTAGAAGAATGGCAAAACATTGTTCCTAAACTGATCCTTCAGGACCTGCCTTAGCAACCTCCCCTTAGACCACCATTTCTGCTTCCAAGCACAACTTACTATTATAATTAGATTTTTACCTTGTTCTTCCCAGAGTCATCACAGAATCATAGAATGCTTTGGAAGGGACCTTAAAGGTCATTTAGTTCCAACCTCCAAGCCACTGGCAGGGAGACCTTCCACTAGACCAAGCTGCTCAGAGCCCCCACCCAGCGTGTAGATGGGTCATCCACAACTTCTCTGTGCAACCTGTCCCAGTGCCTCGCCACCCTTGTAGTGAAGAATTTCTTCCTATTGTCTAATCTAAACCTACTCTCTTTAATTTTGATGCCGTTACCACTTGTCTTATCACTGCATGCCCTGTCAGAAGTCCCTTTCTGGCTTCTCCGTAGTCCCTTTAGGTACGGGAAGGTGCTCGAAGGTCTCCCTGGAGCCTGCTCTTCTCCAAGCTGGACAGCCCCAACTCTCTCAGCCGGTCTTCATAGGAGAGATGCCCCAGCTCTCTGATTATCTTTGTGGACACCGCTGGACTTGTTCCAACAGGTCCACATTTTCCTTGTGCAGAGTGCCCCAGAGCTGGATGCAGTACTCCAGGTGGTGACTCATGAGTGCAGAGTACATGGGAAAATCACCACCCTTGGCCTGCTGGTCACGCTTCTTTTGATGCAGAAGTTGGTCGACTCATCTCCTGGGCTGCAAATGCACACTGTTGGCTCACATTCAGGTTTTTGTCCATCAACATCCCTACAGTCCTTCTCTGCAGGGGTGCTCCCAGTCCATTCGTCACACAGCCTGTATTTGTGCTTGGGATTGCCCTGATCCAGGGGCAGCACCTTTCACTTGGACTAGCTGAATCCCATTATGTTCTCATGTGCCCACTTCTCAAGCTTGTCCAGGTCCTCATGGATGGCATCCCTTCCTTCTGTTTTGTCAACTGCAACACTGTGTTCATGTTACATCTCCTATTTAGTTCAATTAATACATCTAGTTGTGGTCACGTGGCAACTGGTCTACTAAAAATTTCTCTCTGCTAAGTTTCATGAGCAAGCAGCTTCTATCAGGATCCAAGAATACAGTCCTGATTGCCTTACATTGAGTAAATCCTCTTTTCGAAGAATTTTATCTTGCTCTGGTAATGCAAGGTGCCAGTGGTTGTTAGTTATCTACCAGTTGTTAAATATTTGCAGAAGCAAATACACTGGTCTGGCATCTAGCTTAAACGTCTTTATCAGTGTAATAGCATGGCTAATGACCTTGGAAGGCACTGTGCCTTTTTCTGAAGGACTTACAGTAGCAGTGACACCAGCTCCAATATGATCCACAGGGGCTCGGAGGTGCTGTCTATATTGCCACCCTGTGGACTGGAACAGGCAAGCTGGGGCTGCCCTTCCCTTGTCACAGTCACTTATTTATTCAACAGAGCCCTTTCCTGTGCTCTAAGGTAAACTCCTCCTTCAAGAGATGCTAGGCTTATGTTTGGCAGCTCCCACAGGTTTATTAGGGCTAATAAATCACTGTGAAATTAATCCTTTCATGATATAGGCTACTACACAAGAAATGTATTGCATACTGCTAATTATAAACACAGGAGAAAATGGATCTTACATTTAGATTGGATTACTTGTGTTAAGACATTTCTAATGACACATTTAGTTTTTTGTCTCCTACCCCCATATTTTTTAATGTTCTATTTTTTCAAAAGTTAAAAAGGGCTATTAAAAAAAAGTAAGCCAGCCTGTCTGTAAATAACCCACAATTTTACAAAAACTCAATTAAACGGGAAATATCTCCTTTATAAAAGTCCTATATTTTGTTGGAACATACACACATAGGCATTTGTGGAAGAATGTGGGCATACTCCTTTTCTTAGATAAACATGTCTTTCATCTTGCAGGATGATGATGATGTTATGAAAGAGTATGAGACAGGGTGGCAGTAAGGAAAAGAAATGGCAGCAGAAAGTTATTTGGGATATAAATCAAGGCCTCAGGAAGGACGGAGACACTAGTTTCCTTTTGTGGGGCCAGGTCTGGCCATGGTGCTGTCCCACCTGGGCCAAGGGCTCCTAGCTACGGGCAACCCTCAGAATGTCGTGGCAGCATTGCTCCACAGGAATGTTCCCGGCTGGGAGACAAGCTGTCCTCCCCTGCAGCTCAGGTGCAGCCTGACACACTCTACCCAACAGGCACTGGGCAGCTGTTCCTGATTTGACCTCCCTGTGCCAGCACAGGCACCCCTGGGCCAGCACAGCTTACTTCTAGCCCTTCAGGAAGTTATCCCATATGGAGAGGGACTGAAAGGCATTGTAATGAGGTGGGAGTTGGTCTTTTCTTCCAGGTAACAAGTGACAGGACCCAGAGGAAATGGACTCAAGTTGTGCCAGAGGAGTTTTGGATTAGATACTAGGGAAAATTGCTTCCTGGAAAGGGTGGCCAGGCTTTGGAACAGACTGCCCTGGGAAGTGGTGGAAGTGTTCACCAGCCTTGGAAGTGTTCAAAAGGTGTGTGGATGTGGCATGTGGGGACACGGTTTAGTGGTGAACCTGTTTGGGAAAAAGATTGGACCTGACAATCATAGAGGTCTTTTCCAACCTCAGTGATTCTACTATTCTGTGATTCTAAGGACAGGTTCTTCTCTTCTGTGAGAGAGCGGAGGTGGTTGACTGAAGGACCTGGCTGAAGTGCTTGTCTGGAGTGCTTGACCCTTGGCTCCTCCACCATGGAAGGAGCCACAGCCACCTCCGGGACATGCGCTGTGCCAAGAGTGCCAGGGACCCTGCAGGCGCCGGCAGAACGGAGCCAAGCCAGACTAGGGCTGGCCAGAACCATGGCAGCAGCTGGACCTGGTGTGGCAACTGTTCCATGTACAGTTTCCACCCTTGGAACTTGTAGTATTTCATCGTACTGTAAAGGAGGATTTGAACAGAAAACAAGTACTCAAGCAGCTTGTCTTCTTTTAGGTGCAAGTCCATCTGCTGACAAGGACAAAATCAGAACAGCTGACAGAATTAGCAGGATTTTGAAACATCCTGATAAATGTGGATCACCAGACTTAGCAGCAAAAAATAAATTAAACAAAAGACTGGGAATCCAGTGCTAAAAACTGAAGTTTGAAACCTTGGGTCCTAAAAGATTCAGCAGATTCCTTTTGCAACAGTTTTCAGATCAACTTGCTCTGCAGAGTTTTATAAGTGTATTAATTGTTCCTATTTATTGTCACAATAAAACATTTGAAATAATTTAAAAGCAAACTGAAATCTTTTACAGCTACATAAAGTTATGTGCAGCTATGCCCCTGTGAGGAGCAGGGAGTTGGAACTGATGATCCTTCTGAGTTCCTTGCAATTCAAGATATTCTATGATTCTATGATTTTTCTGCCCTCCATCACAGGCTGGAGGAGACTGCCTTGCGGGAAGTTTTTTTATCTGGATCCTGGGAAGGGTTAGGAAGAAGAAGGACAGGACTATTATTTTAAAAAAAACAATTCCTTTCATTTAAAGCCATTGAGAAAAGCAGAGACCACTGGCAGCAATACACATTGTTTGCAACTAGGTTTCAGGTTGCAACCAACAGTTTCAGGCATGAAATGCAATATGATCCTTTTATCTTGATTCTGTCATGCCTGGTATGACATAAGACAAGTCTGTAACTCTCCAGATAATTTCATTGCTCCTTGCAGTATACCAGGCTATTAGGATTAAATACATCATTTTCTGACCCTTTTTAGTACTGCAGCAGATACTGGAGTGAAATCTCTTATTCTAGTAATTGTATAGCAGTATCTTACCAGCCTTAATCCCATTTTCTTTCCAGTCAGTTTCTACTTGGTAGTTAAAGTATATACAGCAATACAATTACTCTTGCTTGTGTAATGAGCCTAAACTGAGAAAGGATGGAAATGTAAAGATGGTGAAGAAGGAGGAGAAGGAGAAGGAGAAGGAGAAGGAGAAGGAGAAGGAGAAGGAGAAGGAGAAGGAGAAGGAGAAGGAGAAGGAGAAGGAGAAGGAGAAGGAGAAGGAGAAGGAGAAGGAGAAGGAGAAGGAGAAGGAGAAGGAGAAGGAGAAGGAGAAGGAGAAGGAGAAGGAGAAGGAGAAGGAGAAGGAGAAGGAGAAGGAGAAGGAGAAGGAGAAGGAGAAGGAGAAGGAGAAGGAGAAGGAGAAGGAGAAGGAGAAGGAGAAGGAGAAGGAGAAGGAGAAGGAGAAGGAGAAGGAGAAGGAGAAGGAGAAGGAGAAGGAGAAGGAGAAGGAGAAGGAGAAGGAGAAGGAGAAGGAGAAGGAGAAGGAGAAGGAGAAGGAGAAGGAGAAGGAGAAGGAGAAGGAGAAGGAGAAGGAGAAGGAGAAGGAGAAGGAGAAGGAGAAGGAGAAGGAGAAGGAGAAGGAGAAGGAGAAGGAGAAGGAGAAGGAGAAGGAGAAGGAGAAGGAGAAGGAGAAGGAGAAGGAGAAGGAGAAGGAGAAGGAGAAGGAGAAGGAGAAGGAGAAGGAGAAGGAGAAGGAGAAGGAGAAGGAGAAGGAGAAGGAGAAGGAGAAGGAGAAGGAGAAGGAGAAGGAGAAGGAGAAGGAGAAGGAGAAGGAGAAGGAGAAGGAGAAGGAGAAGGAGAAGGAGAAGGAGAAGGAGAAGGAGGAGAAGTTAAATGAAATAGTCTCTGACAGCTCATCCTTTAAAATAGGTGGAGAAAACACAAAATCCTTTTACAAGCTGCCAATGGGTAACGTCCTTGACCAGATGTGAAAAAAAAGGGAGCCCCAGGCTCAAGAGCCAACTCAAAATCTCCAGCCGAGCGGACAATAATGATCATCTTAGAAGGGGAGATACACAGGCAAAATATTTCAGAGTTACTTAGTTTTAAGGGTAATAAACAATCGCAGGTGGTCATGCAGTTTACCTTGCCAATAAATGATCTGTAGATCTTTAACTTGATCTAAGTTTTATGGTCTGTTGTTCTCAAACTCTACCTGATAAGTAACCAAAAGGCATAGCTCTCACAGCTCCTCAGCTGGCATGACTGGATTTCCTATATGAGTACTTGAAAGCTGCTGCCACCAGCCCACCAGCAGTTCAAGCAGGGATACCTAACGACTGTGGAGACATCCAATAAACTTTGGAGCCGAAATTTCTTCCCATGAGATGGTAAACTTCTCCAGATTGAAGAGAAGTTCCAACTTGTGCCAACAAGTACCTCTGCAAGAGAGAAATAAGGCAGCACTGAGCTGCTGTTGGAACTCTGTCCAGACTACTGGGAACACAACAGAGGTAGGATGTCACACACAGTGACTTCCACATGCATCCTGTTCTGGAGTGGTTTTATGGTGTCAAGAAGTTTCCTTCAGCAATCTGACATGCCTAGAAACTTTCAGTTTATGTTTATCGTGGAAGTAGCATTGTTCCTAGCCACAGAAAAATTAAAGGGAACAAGCTATGAACAGCATGTCTGATGTATTTCATCCAGAACTGAACTGACACTGGTGCCCAAGTTCTCCTTTTTATCTCCCAAAAAGAGGCACAACCTTTATGTTTGTGCATACTGGTAGTTTGCCTAATATTTACTTCAGTTTATATATAAATATTTAACTGAAGTAATATCAGCTCCAGCAGCAGCATGCTGTTGTTTTGTTCTTCTTTTTTGACACCAGGGAGGGACATGTGCTGTCTTTAATATTTCACTATATACAGTCAGAAGATCACCAAAATATGGCTTTCATCTTTGAACATATCTCACCTTCAGAATAACTTTGGGGGGAAATAGAGGTAAGGATCATAGGGGTAGAAATGGTTCTGTGGACAGCACCAAATTGTCTGATGTCATGATCAAAGGGCTGGAGGGCTTCTATGAAGACAGGCTGAGAGAATTGTAGTTGTTCAGCCTGGAGAAGAAAAGATTTGAGGACACCTTACGGTAGCCTTTCAGTACTTCAAGGGGGCTTATTATGAATAGGGATAAATTTTTAGCACAGCCTGTTGTGATAGAACAAGGGATAATGGATTTAAACTAAAAGAGGGTTGGTTTAGACTAGACATAAAGTAGAATTTTTTACAACAAGGGTTTTGAAACACTGGCATAGGATGCCCAGAGAGGTGGTAGGTGTTTCATCCCTGGAAACATTCAAGGTCAGGTTGGATGGGGCTCTGAGCAACCTGGTCTGTTTGGAGATGTCCTTGCTCATTGCAGGTGGGTTGGACTAGATGAATTTTAAAGGTCGCTTGCAACCCAAACCATTCTATAATTGTCAGCATCCCCCTAAATTTCTTATTCAGTAAAGTGCTATTGCTTGGGATCTCTCACCACAAGTGTCTCCACCAGCAGGCAGCAGAACATGCTGAGTTGTAGATTGCTTCTTGCCATCTTCATTAAACAATGAACAGTGTTCTTTAATCCAGTTTGTCACGGTTTTCTTTTCCAGCGCTGCAATATACGATGAGGTGCTAATAGGCTGCTGAACTACAGCCCAACCCCTGCCTGCCGCCTTTGCACAGAGGTCTGCCGCCGCACCCAGCCCAGTGGAAACAAGTTCATTCTGGTTTGGTGACCGAACACCACAGTTTTGCTCAGTTTTCTTGTAATTACTCCCGGAGGTGTTTGGGCCAGAGAGCTCTGACTGTGTAGCATTCGGAGATGTGCTCCAGCGGAGCTCATGGAACAGCGGATGCGGCTGCTGGCTGGAGGAGCCATCAGCCACAAGGGGGAAGCAGCATCCAGTGACACAAACACCAACCACAGCAGCCGAGGATTTTGTTCTGATTGCGGTAAGCTTAGAGGCGAGGTATCTCAGAAATATAAACAAGTCATGAACACAAGAGTGAAGAGGCATTTTTTCAGGAGGTGGACAGCCAGGGTGATCTCAGCACAAGGCTGTTGGGGTGCATGACTGTAAACAGCTGCTACCACTGTTCTCACAATCCACCAGCTCTCTTCAAACTCTTCCATCCACAGACTCGTTGTTTCCAGAAGCACATTTACTTTCAGTTTACTTTCGTTTACTTTCCGTTTTTGTTGCAGCAATCACTCAGCTGTTTTGCTGTGAAGTGGCCATCGCCTCATTGCTGAGCTATGCTAGCTTTCAGTGAGTTACTCCTCAGCAGGTCCAGCTGATGTCTCAGATATGCAGTGACCGGGGAAAGCTCCTGGACCAGGCAGTGAATTTATGACCAATAAATGTGGGCCTTGGCATGCACACCAGTAAAGCCTTCATATCCAGCTGCACCACAACTGCAACTATAAACTTGCCTTTCATCCCTTTTTTCACAGCAGTAACTAAAATTCCTTTGATTTCTCAGTACCCGAACTGTTGACCACTGTTTCTGCCTTGTATCCTCCACAGAGGAAAAGTTTTCTCATCCTTACACAGGAGTGCTCAAACCCATGCTTTAAAGAGCCAGAAGATGATGAAGGATTGTGTCAAATACAAATAGATTAAGGATCTTTTATTACAGGAACAAGGATCTCCACAGTGTCTGAACACTGTCCTACAGCAGCTGGATTGCAGCTCTTCACAGAGAGCAGGAAGATGAGGGAAATGAAATGCAGCTGACATGCAGAATGAGACATCAGAGGGATTCTGGAGGAAGGCAGAATATCCTACACAACATTCCGTCAAAGGAATGTCCCCAGTCTTTCAGAGGGATGGTCACTTTTAACCCCACATCTTTAGTTAATGCTCTGCACTTACCTGTTTAACAGTGTTCTTTCCTAAGAAAAAAAACTTTGTAACATACTCTTTTCTCAGCACCAAGACCAAAACTTTTTACATGCCAATTAAAAAAATTTACAATTTGGAAAGTCTGAATAAAGTAGCAAATCCCAGTTCTCCCACCCACCTCACCCAAGTTACAAAACAGTGCAGAAATATGTAAAGGTTTTTAATAATTGTTATTGTTTAACAGCTGAGTGACAATTTTATAATAAAAATAAGTTCATTAAATACTTTGAAAACAAATTATTCTTGCATTCTATGTATGTATATGGGCAGTTCCAAATAATTAACCAATTCAGAACAAGCGCTGGGTAAGGTAAAACTTACATTAGAATTTTCAGCATAACAACCCACAAAGGGGGAACATTTAAAAAATACATTGCATACCCACAAACAAGAGTTTTGGTAGAACACTAATGGGACCAGTGCTTCTGAATCAGTTATATACTTTTAAAAAGCCTTCTGAAATAACCCTTCTGTCTTTATACAATGATCTTCAAAGTGGTCATAAACAATAGTTCAATTAGTTGTACAAATAAATGACACGTCTAAAAAAGAGAAAGTGAATACTAAACCTTTACTACATTGCATCCAGCCTGGTACATACAAGTGCGTAAGGCTTGAATGTACATATTCATACTGAAAAAATAGTATCTTACCCTTGATTACATTTTCTTTAAACATTTTGAGTGATATGAGTAACAAACTATGAAAAAATGAAAAAGCATAAAACCTTTGATCTTTTAAGGCTAACTTGTACAAATTCAAGGCATGAATCTCAAATACACTGGCACTGATTCACTGTCTGCTCTTTGTCAGCTGAGCAGCTTAACTTCCTGCAGGAACGTGTGAAGTGTGCCACAGCTGGATAGTCACTTTCCACATCCTGAAGGAATTACACACAGACTGTTATTCAAACTAACTTGTTCTCCTGGGCAATTAGACTGTGTGCCTGTGTCCAGCTGCAGCAGCTTGGCTCAGGGTGTCACACATGATTAGCAACTCAACCGTGTTCTCATCTCCCAACCTGCATACGCTTGGCACCCAGACAAACTGTGGCCCTTCTGGTGTTTGTGATCTCTTTTTTCTTCCAAGTTTGTCTACTAAAACTTTATTTAAAAAATCAGCATGAAAAAAGGATTAATAAGTCAACACAGCAGTATAATTAGTACTATCAAGGTGAGCAAAATCTCAGCTGGAAAACTGAGTAGTTGGGAAACATCTGTTCTGCTAAGGAATTTTGTTTCATGTTAGATATTTCTACTTAGTAACTGGATTAAGTTGCGCACTTTGTTCAAAAGATTCATCTGCTGTCTTCTGTGCTCAGACTAAAATGAAACCAGGAAAAAATAGAAAGAGAAAAACCCCACATCTGCAGGAAGATGGGCATTCACTCAGCTTGGATTGCTTCCAAGCCATGGTTCTACATGATTGCCTAGTGCAAACACATTTATCAAGTCTAGCCCTCAGTAAATAATAAACTACTTATTAATGAACTGACAACCTACCAGCACTAATCAAAGTCAAGTAACAGACAAGACTAGATGTTATAAATGAAAGGGTAAACACTGCCCCTTTGAGGTTCTAAGGCTGGATCAGAAAGGGGGAAGAAAAAAGTTGCTATTATTATAAATACATGGTATATTTGAAAAAAAGGTGGTTCCTACTGCTAAAAGGACCCAAAGCATACTCAAAGTTCTAAGAAACTGAAATGCACCAGGTTTTAAAAATCTGTTTGTTGTTGGATTTTTTAATCTGGATCTGTTTATTTTCCTGTATTATTTCACTGTACTTATTATTTTTACCAAATCTATTTTATTTTACTAGCTAAATTTAAAAGCCCCCTTTCTTAAAAGCTTGCAAAGCTTGTATATTTGTAGGCTTTCATGGTCATGTGTATGTAAAGTGGTGAACCACAAGCACAAAATTTCAGAGCTGCAGAAAAGAGTATGTACTTCAGTTCTGGGAGAAGGGAGACAGGTGGAAAGGGAGTAGTGGCTACCAGCGCAGCCTGCATTTAGGTTCCCATCTGCAAATAACAAACAGGACCTATCCAAGGAGCAGAGCCAGGTGCAATGGCAAGGAGGCTCCTGCAAGCAAACCAGGAGGCAGCCAGTGCCCTGAGAGGCAGAAGCAGCAGCATGGGGACATCCATAATGGTGGCACATTGCTGGGTTACAACTAAAACTTTGACTGAGAGAAAACCAAGTATTCTTAAGGTATCTCCAATATATGAAAATATAACTTCCAGTTTATACACTCCCTAGAATTTGATAATGGATCCCAAATGCCAATGTGACATCAGTCTGTTTCTTTATGTGTTATCTGAATTAGCATCTTTTGGATGTTTGATTCATAAAGCACTATTTGTATATTAAGCTGGAAGACAATGCAAGACTGACTAATCTGAAACAGGATCAATCTATTCCCCCTCTCAGAATACTAACACATACACACACACATACATTCACACATATATATATTTATATAATTGTACATACAGACACGTAAGGTTTACGTGTCAAGCAGCTGGCTCTAACACCATCTCTCCCAAACTTCTGCCTCAAAATCAGTCTTGCTTAAAAAAATTTTTAAAAAATAATAGTAATAAAAAAAGACAGTGTTGAGACACCATGTAAAATGTCAGGGATAAGGAGCACAATGTGCTACCGCACCTGGGGGAGACAAACGACCATCCTCTGTTGCTGGAGTGTGACCATCAACGAGGCAAATCCCTCTAAACTGAGTTCTGCTTTGCTGCTTCGGATCCCTGGGGAGTCAGCGTATCTCTATACTGCAACACAAACACACTCACGGAGTTTAGGAGCATGCACAGCTCATCAGAGCATCTGCTGTTAGTGAGAGGAAAGGCACCAGCACTGCACATGTCCCATGCAAATACAAGTGCAAGTAGGAGGAGAGATGGCAACACAGCAGAAGAATTTAACAGCTTCGGACTACAACTGTGATTGTCCCTACCATGCATGGTGGATCACACGGAACCCCACTGCTTCCCCTACTTAGCGTTTTCCTAACATGGCCTTTTCTACCCTTTTGAATTTCTGCAGTTCAACAGCTAGTTCCCAGTATCTCAGATACAGCCACATAAGCTTTCCATTTTGACTTCTGGATCTGTTCAGCACATTGCCACAGTAGTTATCATGTTTGAAAATATCTTTTAAGCCACTCTCCACCTGCAAAGCCATAGCAACAGGATTAGTTGCTGCTTTAACTAGCAGATTTTTCTCTATTTCTAGTCTCTGACTTCTGGGTACAATAAGACTGCAGTAGATGTCCTGTCTTTCCTTCAGTCCCTCTTCAAATTCTTTTAGTAAAATATTGGCTCTCTGTTGCCACTCTTCTTCCTTTGCCAAACAACTCTGGTACAAGGTACCTTCTGCTCCAGAGTGCAAAAGGACTTGTTTTTCTCGCTCCAACTTCTCCTGCTCCTGTTCTAGGAGCTTCCTCTCTTCTACTAGTTTGCGGCTCTGGGACACGAGGGCTTCACGGTAACTCAGGGTCCTGTTCCGTTCCTTTTCCAGCTCCACCTCCAGATGAGCAACAGCGCGACGATTCTCCGTGATTATATCCCGGTATTTGCCTTCCAGGTCTTTTTGTAAAGTTGACTCTTTTCTGTAGTACTCTTGTTTTTCTTTTTCTATTTCTTTCTGACATTCTCTGGTCCAGATCCAACCTATCACATATAAATGAGACTTCAGATGTAAGTATAACATGTTACAATGAGGAGTATGATTAATTAGCTATGTCTGAAATGAAGCTACTAAGTGGTAAAACACTTTCTTTCCTGCCTTTCCCAGTGATACTCTCTTCCATTTACAGGTCCCCACAAAATGTATTTCTGTGCTCCCTATTTCAAAGTGAGTCACTTTAAATGATCATGCTTTCTCTGAAATAAAATACCCCTATTCTTTTATTGTCTATACTAGCACTACTTTGATTAGAGAAGGAAAATAAAAAGATGGAGAAACAAACTGGAGATTTCCGATGCAGATGCTGCATGGAGAACTTTCTAGGCCCAGTAAATAAATACATCAGCAACATCTGGCGTTGTTACCTCTGGGCTCTCCAGCACATCCTGTGTCCATTTTTCCTGAGAGCTTTGTATATTGGAGCTTATTAAATATGGATTCAACTCCGTGTATGAAAAGTGGTCTTTGCCTTAGCGATACCAAGACCGCTGCTCGTTTACGGCACTACGAACAAGAAGGCCTGGGGAAGTCCCCAGACGGGGCATGGCTCTATCTCCGCACTGCTCCAGGAGCCCCCTTGGGCCGGGGGCCCAGCGCTACTCACGGAAGGCGGCCAGGCCCAGCATGGGGACCAGCAGGGCGTAATTCCAGCGGCTGCCGTCATCGCCGGGATCGCGCCGATTGGGCAGGATGTTCCAGTTGGGAGGGTCGTTTAAGTTATTCATGAAGGCACCTGCGACGCACAGAGGAGAGACGCGGCCTCAGCAACGCGCAGAGGGGCCGGGGCCGCTCCCGCTGCTACCTCCTCCTCCCGCTGGGGGACTGGGAATTCTGCCCGAGCCCCTCGACAGGCGGCCCCGACACTTGGGAGCTTGGCCGCGCCCTGAGCGGCAGCCGCGGCCGCGACACGGCGTGCCGGCCCCATCCCCGTTCCCATTCCTATTCCCGCTCCTGTCCCCGTTCCCATTTCCGTTCCCGTTCCGCTCCCCCCCGGCGGGACCCCCACGCACGACCCCGGGAAAGCGCGAGCCCCTGACGCTGCCACTCACCTGCCGGCCCCGCCCCCTCCCGGGCCGGCCCATCAGCCGGGAGAAAAAGGGGGTGGACAAGAGAAGGACTCGCCCGAGCCTGGAGCGCTGCCGGACGTCCGTCCCCGCCCCTGGGGTCCCTTTCTATTCCATGAACGCCCGCGGCGAAAGGCAGCTGTGAGCGGCGTCTGAATTCCAGCGTCTGGAGCTGCTGAGTCTCCTTTTTGCCCTAGAGAGACAGAACGGTCTTCCCTTCACCTTTCTGTCCAAATCTTGTGCCTGCGAGATGGTCTTTCCCACAACTTCAAAAAAATGATTCTGACCTGTGTATTACGCAAAATTTCAGCGCTGTCAGACAAAGAGGCTGAATCTTACAGTATTGGAGATACGTATTCAATATTTCGCCAAGGAACAATAATGGCAGTAACACAATTCTAGTTTGCTGCTTTTGTTTTTGTTTAAAATGTTCTTTACGCTCAGAACAGGAGCTGTTCAGAAATCTTCCATCACGCAGCTCTTGGGTGGGATCACTCTCGGGGGAGGAGCTCCCCCTCGCGGCACTGTTGGTCTGTCCCGCTGAGCCCCGCGCGTGCGCCCTTCACGCCCGCTCCCCCCCCCCCCGCCACCAAATCTGCGGTGCGTGATGGCGGCGGCGGCTGCGAGAGGACTGGCGAAGCGCTGGCTGCGTCCGGCCGCGGCTTCCCGGGCGGTGAGTCCCTGTTCCTGCCCTTGCTCCTGCCTTTGTCCCTGTCCATTCCCTTTTCCCTGTCCATGTCCTTGTCCCTGTCTTTGCCCCTGTTCCTGCCCTGCTTTCCCGCCGGCGGCGGCCCGGCTCCGCTGTCTCCTCTTTGACCTTGACCCGCCCGGAGATCTCCCCACCCCCGGCAGGTTCGGTTCCTCCGGTGCTATTTTGGAGAGGCACCGACCTCGCAACTCGTGTCCCGGGGCCAGGTTCCTGGGAGTAGGTGGCTGTGGGCATGGCTGGGCTGCCCCTCCCGTCTCGGGAGGCGAGCGCCGTAGCCTGAGGCCCTGAGCAGGGTTATGAGGGAGGCAGCGGGAATGGGATGCGCTAGGGAAGGGCCCTGGAGGAGCCTGGCAGATGCGGCCCGGGCACTGGGATAGAAAGCTCACCTCAGACTCATTCTGTATCAGCAACAGTGTGCACAAGAAGACCAGGGAAGTTATTGTGCTCCTGTACTCGGACCTGCTGAGGCCACACCTCGAGTGCTGTATTCAGTTCTGGGCTTCTCAATTCACGAAGGACATTGAGGTGCTGGATTGAGTCCAGAGAAGGGCAGTGAAGCTGGTGAAGGGTCTGAGCACGAGTCCTGTGAGGAGCGGCTGAGGGAGCTGGGGTTGTGTAGCCTGGAGAAAAGGAGGTTTAAGGGGGAGTTCATCACTCTCTACAACTGGCTGAGAAGAGGTTGTAGCAGGATGGGGGTCAGTCTCTTCTCCCACGCAGCTGGTGATAGGAAGAGAGGAAATGGCCTTAAGCTGCACCACCGACGTTCAGGTTGGGCATCAGGAAGAATTTTTTCACAGCATGGGTGATTAGACATTGGAATGGGCTGCCCAGGAAGGTGGTGGAGTTACTATTCCTGAAAGTATTCAAGGAAAGGCTGGATGTGACACTTAATGCCATGGTCTAGTTGACACGGTGGTGTTTGGTCATTGGCTGGATTCGATGGTCTCAGAAGCCTTTTCCAGCCTAATGCATTCTGTGATTCTGGACTTGTGTGGGAAGCCAGTGTATAATATGAGTTGCTTGAACCTGGCTGGTGATTGTGCCCAGAAAGGGCTGCTGAGGAGTCTGGCGGGTTTGTGTTGGGGGGCTGTAAGCCGTGCATGAAGGCTTTTTCTTCTGCATGGTGCGGTGGGAGTTTTCGGTTTCTTTCCAGTGTTCTCATCCTGCATGCCCATAACGAGCTTGGGATTACAAAAGTGCGCTGTGGTTGTACTTGTGTTACAAAGCAGGTGCAGAAAAGACAACTGCAGAGAGAGGGAAAAGTTCAAAGAGTGTCTCCATATTTTAGATGGCCATGAGCTGGCCTTGATTGAACCTTTAGTTTCAAAAGGGCCGTAGTCCCCCTGGTGGCGTAACAATTCAGGATTAGTGCAATCAGTGTTTCCTTCAGACTTAATGTGACATCTTTTTCTGCTTT
Organism: Promerops cafer; assembly: GCA_013398275.1. Classification (NCBI taxonomy): domain Eukaryota; kingdom Metazoa; phylum Chordata; class Aves; order Passeriformes; family Nectariniidae; genus Promerops; species Promerops cafer. The sequence continues at coordinate 222,023 of VZSE01002199.1, read as the reverse complement.
GTGGGCTTTTATTCGAGCTCAGGGCCTGGTAACACAGCGGTGTGGAACGGAGAGAGCCCCTGCCTGCAGGAGAGTACTGGTGGAACGCCTTATGAATAGGTGTTAGGAACTGATCTCATTCCAAGATGACTGTGGAAACCAGAACTGTGCTAGCAAGTATAATGACACAGTAGATTTGCTGTTATGCAAGAAGATAATTTGAGGAAACTGGTATGAGAAATGATAAAACTAGGTTGAGGAAAGTGTACTGGAGTTCACTTCAGTGATGGGGGAAGAGGTGGACATTTGGGGAGGGAAGAGCTGCTTGTTAGCATATTGTAGGGTGGTGAGACCATGAATGTAATGGCTGGATATGTCACTCCAGTGCATTTTAGATTATATTTCAAATAGGGAAGTGCTGATGTCACTGGACAGGTCACTAATGTGGCTTTGTGTTGCTGTTGTCAGCAATCATACATGCTGAGTTAGGCTTATTTTTTGAACTGTGTGAACAAGGAATACCAGGTTCCGATACATTGGAGGGGTGGAGGCTAACATTCTGAGTGTTTTAAACTATCAGAGCAAAGACTGCATACTGAGTAGCTTTGGGTGTGGTGTTTGTTGGTTTGGTTTGGTTTTGAAGAAGTCAGGGGGTAGGGAGTGACATTGCAGAAGGGTAAAACTTGCATCCTTTTGCTAAGTTTATGTCTTAATAAATGGTTCTGAATTGGTCACTAATTTCATAAAGAATAAGAGAAATATCTCTGACTTTTGAAGCAATACTCAGCTGGGAGAGCATTCCTTACAACCTTTTTTAATTTTCAGTACTGTGACCACCTGAAATAATTCAAATTCTGAGGATTACTTGACAGGAGAGTAATTTTCCATTACTTCCCGTGGTTCCCACAATCTTTGCTTAATTATGAAAAAACTGCAAGAATACTTCAGCATTAATTGCAGACATATTCTTCTGTCAGTGCAGCCTCAGACAGGTGTGAGAGGCTGGTCACTGTTGGTGAAGTCAATAATGGATAGTCTGGGACACCCTGTTGACTGCAGGTTATTCTCTCATCAGTCAAACTTTTTTTGATTATATGGCATGGAAAGCCAGAACTTCAGGGCAGGTAGCTCTAAAATACATTAATACTCTTGTATATGTGCTACCAGTGGTAAGTGAAGATTTGTTAAAATTATAGGGTAGCTGAGAGTGCCTTAAGTCTATCCTGTGAGAACATTTATTCCATAATAGTTGTCTTGACTTCTTTCCTAGTGGCCAGCAGCATGCCAGGCTCCCACACGGAACTTACACTTCACGGTCTATGGAAAGAAAAATGCCTCCACGAAGGTGTCTGACTCGGTAGGTACTTTCTATATTGTGATTCAGTAATGCACTTAATGCTTGACAGACATGAAACTTTCAGGCCTTTAGTGGAGTGTTGTGTTCAAGTACTTCGTGACACTGAGTTGCTGGAATGCGTGGCTCTTTTTAATGACAGTTTCCAAGCAAGAGAGTATAACAGATGCAGCAATTGCTGCAAAAGTCTGTTGAGAACGTTATGCTGATCCTGCTTGTGTTTTTATGAAATTTGACTTAACTTGAACTATTTGTGATCATAACAAGGTGATTTATTTTTCCAGATTTCTACACAATACCCAGTAGTGGACCATGAGTTTGATGCAGTTGTTGTGGGTGCAGGAGGAGCAGGTCTGCGGGCTGCCTTTGGTTTGTCAGAAGCTGGGTTTAACACAGCCTGTGTTACCAAGCTGTTCCCTACTCGCTCTCATACTGTTGCTGCACAGGTGAGAAATGAGGCAGAACAAAAGTTTAAAAAATGACTGCTGTCAGAAAGCTGATTTGGATGTAGAGTACTCATAGAATGGTTTGGGTTGGAAGGGACCTTAGAGGTTACCCAGTTCCAATGCCCCTGCCATGGGCAGGGATTCCACACATTAGATTATCCTGGTTACTCAGGACCCCATCTAACCTGGGTTTGAGCGCTTCTAGGAATGGGGCACCTGAACATCTTGTTTCAAGGCCATGCTTCTTTTTATAAATACTGTATATTTGGTTGACATTTTTTAGAGGATGGTATATAATAAAATCACAGGATCATTAAGTTTGCAAAAGCCTCTAAGATCATGAGAGCTTAACCATGAACTTACCAGTGCCACACTTAATATTAAGTAACAGGTGCACTTCATTTTGCTTCCAAGCTAATGACGTTGCAAGACACATTTTTTTAATTTCACTTGCAGTTGTTCTTAAAACCCTTATTTCTCCTTATGTTTTTATTTCATTACACTGCCACTTTTTTCTTCCCCATTTCTAAACATTATCAAAATGCAGTGCTGCTTCTCTGCCTATAGTGTAACTGTGATTCACTGTGTTACACAAAAAAGCAGGACAAGCCATTGTGGAACTGAGGAGTTTCACAGGCTTTTCACAGCCACAGTAAATCTGGCTTGACTGTATTTCTTGTACACAGGTGCATATATGTTATGTGGTTTTTAGTAGAAATGTGGTAAACCTACTAAAGCTGTATTTGAGTAATGTAATTCCAGGAAAATGGATTTTCATTTTCAGGGAGGGATCAATGCTGCTCTGGGGAACATGGAGGATGATAACTGGAGGTGGCATTTCTATGACACAGTGAAGGGGTCAGACTGGCTGGGTGACCAGGATGCCATACACTACATGACTGAGCAAGCCCCAGCTGCGGTGATAGAGGTGAGACTCACGGGATTTGATGTCAGCTGTAGTTATAAATAACACAGGCTAGCTTCCAAGGAGATCTCCTTAAAATAACTCGTATTGTGATGCACAAGAGTTTCTGATGCTTGTATTTGGGTTCAACAGCTGGAAAATTATGGGATGCCGTTCAGCAGAACTGAAGAAGGAAAAATCTATCAGCGTGCGTTTGGTGGACAGAGTCTTCAGTTTGGAAAAGGAGGACAGGCCCACAGATGCTGTTGTGTTGCAGACAGGACTGGACATTCACTCTTACACACTCTGTATGGCAGGGTAAGCAGTTGTGAAGTAAACTTCGTTTGGATTTTTGCATTTGCATTTACTGTTTTTTTTCCCTTTCTCCCCTCCAGAGTTTGGGAAAAAAAAAATCAAACCCAACAAACAAACATGTAGCTGTTCACATATGAATGAGGATGCCAGGGGAATGGCTTATAGCAGCTCTGGGTTATCTTCCTTCCTGAGGCAATGCAGAGGGATGAAGACAGTAGATGCTAATTAGTGTACACTGTCATCTTTGTGATCTAGACTAGTTCTGCAGTGTTAATACTTTTGTGTCTGTTGACTAGACCCAAAGAGAATTTATGTAAACTTTTCCCCAAAAGCCCTTTGTTTCCAAAAATTTGACACAGCAGCATTGGGGAACTCTGAAGAGAGGTACAAACCAGCATTTTTTTTTCACTCATCTTCAAACTGTGAGGAGGAGGAAACAAGGTGTAAATGAATTAAGGCCTACTGTGCATTCCTGAGCTAGTTCTATGGCAAGTAAGTGACTAGTGTTTCAGCATGTCTGCCTGTTAATTCTACAAACCATAATTGAAGGAAGTGCTGGCTGTTTGAAAATGGTAGTGAGCTACTTGAAACCAGAAATCCAAGTACCTGGTAGCTACTGTTTTTTATTTACTTGGTAGCCAGCTAATTGCTCTCCTCCAGGTTCGAAATGTGTGTGCTGCTGCAATACAAATATTCCGTGCTGCCAAACACTGCTCTGATCCCTGAGGGCATGAAAGAATGTTTGACTCGGTGCCTGCTGCTCTTGCTGGTTTATTGGGTCCTGGAGGTGTTTCTCATTTTTCTGGGAGAGCTTAAGTGCAGCGTGCCTGTACATGTATGGAGCACTGCATCTCGCTAACGTGTTGCCAGATGTTGAGTGAAATGACAGGGCCTGCTGCCTAGCTCATGACTGCTCAGAATTAAGTGCTTTTGCACTTTAAAAGTGTATCTTTTAAAGGTAGAATAGATTAATTAGCAAATTCTTTAATAAATAGTTATGAGGGAACAGTCTTCCCTGAGAGTTGGTGGGGATGTTTTTTTATCCTGATACAGCCCATGTACATTGACAGTTTTGAAGAGACGTTACTCCATTAAAAGTTCCTTTTCTAATTGTCCTCCAGTCTCTACGATACGACACAAGCTACTTTGTTGAATATTTTGCCTTGGACCTACTTATGGAGAATGGAGAATGCCGTGGTGTTATTGCCCTCTGCATTGAAGATGGAACCATACATCGTTTTAGAGCAAAGAACACGGTCATTGCCACTGGGTAATGTAACATTTGTGATGAAGGACCAAAACTTGGCAGTGTTACCAGCTGGAATTTTGTGTGCTTGTACGTGTGTTCGGATCCACAGTGTGGAGAAGATACATTGACTGACAGAACATAATTTATAGGTTCATTCCCCCTACACTAAAATGAATATAACTGAATTCAGTCATTCCCTCTGAAAGAAAGCAAATGCTAATTTTGTGACCAAGTACAAAAAAACAAATAAATAAATTTTTATGAGGTCTAACTGAATTTTAGAACAATGACATAAGAATGTGTAAGAGTAATATATATAGTTCAGACGGTCTTTGATTTTTAAAATGTGCTGTTTAAAATAGACATTGTGGCAATGCTGCCAATGTGTCTGTCTGTAGAGTTCTAAATTTCCTGTAGGAAACAGCTTTTGTCAAAATTTCAGAGACTATTTCATTAAGATACTCCTGCTGTAATTCTAACTGTTCTAGGATAAAATTATCATAATATGAGTGTAACTTAACATTACTTGGTTGCAAAGTTTGTATATGTTTATTAGAATGCTATTTGCATTAGTCTTTTGCTGCTTATGGCTCTCTCCTATCTATTTCAATATGAAAAATATTTATAAACGTATCTGTAAAATATATACTTATAAATAGATTTATAAAAGGTTGCCTACATAATTTGTCTTGGACATGTTTTTCTTGCTTGTGTACTTTGAGATACATGGAATATGTGCACTGCTATTTCTTCTGAGAGTTTGTCCTGAAATTGGGCCGATTGGCTGCTCTCAATAATGTTGGAGGCTGACCTAGATGTTTTCAGCATAATAGTTCATGTTTAATACCTGGACAACTACGTTTTTAAATCTAATAATATAAAGCCAGGACCATATGGGCAATCTAAGCCATCATTATATGCTATTTTTTGTAAAACTGCTAGTGATATTTCAAATGAAACTGAATGGTATGGATTGAGAGAACCTTCTGAAATAACCTTTTCTTTTCTGGTAGAAAGGCTTCTGATATTAACCTGCTTTGAAATTAGTTTTCTTTTTCTTCAACCTTCTGTCACCAGCCATTTTTCAAATATGGTTGAGCAAAACTGGGCTTAACCAGTTTTGTTTTCTTTTGGTTGAACTAGTACAGGAGATGGTAAAACTTAAGCACTTCTCTTATTAACCCTTTCCATAGTTGTGCAAACAGCATAGTTTAGTGGTATGTTGTAGCAATGTTTTAATTTTTCTTCCTGTTAATTCTGTTAACTTTTGTGTTCCGCAGTGGGTACGGCCGCACTTACTTCAGCTGCACATCTGCTCATACCAGTACTGGAGACGGCACTGCCATGGTCACACGAGCTGGGCTCCCTTGCCAGGACTTGGAATTCGTGCAGTTTCACCCTACAGGTACTGAATATGAAATAGTGCTTACAACATTATTTTTAATGAGTTGAACAGATTTTTATATTGTTTTAACATGTCACAGAATCACACAATATGAGTTTGAAGGGACCCATCAGGTTTATCAAGTCCAACTCCTGGCTGTGCACAGGACATCCCAAGAGTCACACCATGTGCATGAGAGCAGTGTCCAGACACTTCCTGAACTTTATCTGGCTTGGTGCTGCTGTAACCACTGCCTTGGGGAGCCTGTTCTGGTGCCCAACCCCCCTCTGGGTGAAAAGCCTTCTTCTAATATCCAATCTAAACCTCCCCTGACATAACTTCAGGCCATTCCCTCGGGTCCTGTCACTGGTCACTACAAAGAAGAGATGAGTGTCTGCCCTTCCTCTTCCCCTCACAAGGCAGTTGCAGACTGCAATGAGGTCTCCCTTCAGTCTCCTCCAGCCTGGACAGACCAAGTGACCTCAGCTGCTCCTCATTCAACTTCCCCTCAAGGCCCTTCACCATCTTTGTTGCGCTCCTTTGGACGCTCTCTAATTGTTTAATGTTTCTTATATTGTGGCACCCAAAACTGTCCCCAGCACTTGAGGTGAGGCTGCCCCAGCTCAGAGCAGAGCAGGACAATCCCCTCCCTTGCCTGGCTGGTGATGCTGTGCCTGATGCCCCCAGGACACGCTTGGCCCTCCTGGCTGCCAGGGCACTGCTGGCTCATGTTCAGCTTGCCGTTGATCAGGACCCCCAGGTCCCTTTCCATGGCACTGCTTCCCAGCATCTCCTTCCCCAGTCTGTCCGTACATCCAGGGTTGCTCCATCCCAGGTGCAGAATCCGGCACTTTACCTTCTTCCTGGCCCAGTCCTTTTGATTTGTTGGGGTCTCTCTGCAGGGCCTCCCTGCCTCTGAGGGAATCAACAGCTCCTGCCAGTTTTGTACTGTCTGCAAACTTGCTCAGTATCCTTTACAATCCTGTATGCAAGTCATTTATGAAGATGTTGAAGAGCACAGGACCTAAGACAAAGCCCTGTGGAACCCTGCTAGTGACAGGTCACCAGCATGATGTCACCTCAAGCAGGATAGGCTCAAGTCAGTTTGTACTTTCTTGCAGCATTTGAGTAGTTGCTTGTGACGTGTGTTTAGACTTGTCTGCAGCTGTCATTGAATATCAATTTGAGAGTAAGACATATAATGTGAGAAAGGTCTCAGCTGTTTTAATTTAAAGAGCAGTGTTTAATATTTTGAGATGCTGTCCTCACAATACTAAGTAACAAATTTTATGATTTACAAGCTGAAACCACCTCTTGAACTTATATTTCCATTGTCCTTAATATTTTAAGGGGTTTGATATTAAATACAAGAGCAATGGTATAGGTGCAAATGTTAGGGAATTATATACTAGGATCTTCAATGAAGTGGGGTAGTTGAAGTTAAGGTGTATATATATATATATAGAACTGTGGTTTTCTAGCATGTGATCAGTATCTAAACTGTGGATAACGATCACAAACTAGATTTGTAGCTAATTAAATGCTTCATTTTAACTCAGGACGTGATTTTTTGTAAATGGCTTGCATAATTTTGAAATGTTATTTTTATATCCTAGAGATCCAGTGTTCTTTGACTTAGTTAAGGTTTTTCTAGTTAAAGAAGCTTCACTGCTTGTATGATAATTCTGTAGCTTTTAAGATAATTCTCAAGTGCATGAGTTAGTTTGCATGTTTGTTTTCTGTGATGACCACTGCTGCAGAATAACAGGTAGGCCTTCCTTCTCTAAAGGAAAAGGATTTCAAGTAAGCTTTTATGTTCCACAGGATTTGAAACCACCCTGTACTGCTTCGGCACAGAAGAGAGAACAGAAATGAGCAAATGGACCTTAAGATAATCAACTTCTGGTTTATTAAAAATCTTAAAATAATTGCTGAAGATCTACAAGGTCTTCATAAAATTATCCTGATGTATTGATAGGTGCAGATCACTTCCAGTATTTGAAATACTGTGGGTGTTCCAAATCAATGTGCTTACCTTTCAGAAAGAGTGTTTGAAAGGAATAATAGCACTTGAGGGACAGTTCCTAGAGTTATGATTAGGGTGGAATAAAATCTGCACCTCTGATTATTTTGAGAAGACCTTGTTTGTTCAGTGTTTGTCCTAATTGTGAAGCTGTGTGGAGAAATCTCTTTTGATGGCGTTTTTGTTCTTGAACAGGTATCTATGGGGCTGGCTGCCTTATCACAGAAGGGTGTCGTGGAGAGGGAGGAATTCTGATCAACAGTCAAGGTGAAAGATTCATGGAGAGATACGCACCTGTTGCCAAGGATCTGGCTTCCAGGGATGTCGTGTCTCGCTCTATGACCATAGAAATCCGTGAAGGAAGGTTAGTTAAATGCTCCTAACAAAGCTGCAGAATGAACACTTAAACACACTAGACTGTGAAGTGTAACAGTTCATTTGATAAGCACATGGTAATTCATGAGAGTGAGCTTTAAAGACTGTTAAGCTGATCTCTGTGTCTGAGGCAGAAATCTTGTTAATTTGTAATGATACTGACAGAGAACAGATGATGTTCAGAGTCTCCTGTTTGAATTCAGTGTGTCTAGAGACAGTTGCTCAAACAAGTTTAATGTATATGCTCTCACTGCAAACAAAATATTTTGGTGCTCTGTTCTCTTGACTAATTACCAAGTTTTACGTATTTCTGCAGAGATGTCATAGTTGAAAGTCCTAAATAATGTGAATTACTGTGAAAAGAAAGCTGGGAGTTGGAAAATGGCCTCAATTCATTCAAGTGCCACAGTCTTATTAAACATGCTAGATATTAATTTTTGTCAGATAACATTTGAAAAAGAACCAGTTTATTTTCACAAATGAAACAAACTGGATTAGAAATGCTAATAGAGTTTGTCCATTCCTGTTATGTATTCCAGTGTTGCTTTTATTTTGCTAGGGGTTGTGGTCCTGAAAAAGACCATGTGTACTTGCAGTTGCACCACTTGCCACCACAGCAGCTGGCAACCCGTCTCCCAGGGATTTCCGAAACAGCCATGATATTCGCTGGAGTTGATGTCACTAAAGAGCCTATCCCTGTCCTGCCTACTGTGCATTATAATATGGGAGGTATTCCTACTAACTACAAAGGACAGGTGAGGAATACATGTCACTTTCGGGCTGTATTTTCATCATCATACTAGGAAATTACTTCCCAAATAGAAAAGCATTAAGAATATTTTTCATAAATGTAAGGATGATTAATAGAATTTTTAATAATAATATAATAATGATGTCAGTGTACCTAAAACACACAATCTTTTTGGTTTTTTAAAATAACTTGATAACCATGTTCCAGTCCATCTAGAGATGGGAGTTCCGAGAAACATCTAAAATGAAGTTACTGTCAGGTCTGACAATTCTCTTTTAATTGAGCTGAGCATAATATAATTGAACACAGATCAAAGTAGGGCTCTACTGCATTCTGTAACATGAGTTAATGTGTGTTATTTCTCTGTAGTTCATGTAATCTAAACACTAAAGCAGATCCTCCAACTGACACTAGTTGGAAATCCATGTGATGGTGTCAACTGAATTCTTCTGTTTGTGTACTTGTTAAATTTCAGTGTAAAATTTTGCCTTAGAAGCATGTGCAGATCAGGCCTTATTCTTGTGCATTTCTGACTTGCTGCAGAATCGTGGTGAAACAGAACTGTGCACTTGTCATAAGCATATATAAGGAAATCTTGGGGTTTAGTCCTGTCTGTATTTACATACAGATGTAAATGTATGTATTTGCATACATTTCTACTTGCCCTTTAGAACTAAAATAATTCTGTGTTTAGAGTTGGGAGAAACTTTAGGTTGCTGTGTTCCATCCTTACATACACGTGGCCTTTGCAAAGAAGGAGGTTTGCACCGTGTCGGAGTGTTTTCAATAGCTGAGCGTTAACGGAGTGTGTGCAATGCCAGGTGATCACGCACGTGAACGGGGAGGATAAGGTGGTGCCTGGGTTATACGCCTGCGGGGAAGCGGCCTCTGCATCCGTCCATGGCGCAAATCGGCTTGGGGCAAACTCCCTTCTGGATTTGGTGGTCTTCGGTCGTGCTTGTGCCCTGACTATTGCAAATACATGCAAGCCTGGTAAGTCTCACTCTTCTAGAGATACTTGCCTTTCTGATGTAATTCCTGCCCAACGAAGAGTTATTGCTACCTGATTCAAATTTAGAATGATACTGGTAGGCTCTTACTTGTTAGAAAAGGAAGAAATCAATGTTTATGCTTTTTGTAGGTGGGTTCTTTGCCAGGCAAATGTTTTGACATTACTTTGTACATTTGCTTTGTAGTTGATCCTTTTAAAACTACAATTAAGCCAATGCTATTGGCAAGAGCAGTTAGGATTTTTGACAAATTAACACAGAATATTCAATTTGAAGACTGTATTCTCTACATACTGCACCATCTTCTGCATCAAAATGTAATCTGTCTTACACTTGGCACTTTTGTATAGTGGAATTTGCTGCCACCTTGCTGATTCATTTATAAGAAGGACTGACGTGCAAGTGGTGAGAGAGAGATACTAAAAATTGCAATATCTCATTCACTGGATTCTCACTGCTGAATCTTATATATTTTTAAATAATCTGGTTCATCAACAGTTGTTGACCTGAGAAAACAAGCAAGCCCTCCCTTCCAACCCCCAACAAAATACTGGAAGTGGCAGTTACATGGCCAGAGCAGCTGGAGTCCACAAGCAGTCATCTGTTTTCTTACTGTTTAATGTCCAAACTGCACCAACTACAGAGACTGATGATTCCTCATGGGATCAGCCTAGATCTTGTGGTGCCTGTTTGGTCCAGCTTTGTGCCAACATTTTTTTGAATCCTTCTGTGGCTTTTTACAGTTAGAAATTGTAGAAGGGGGTTTATTAATCTGAATGCAAAGCAACATGTGAGATGAACTGTGCTGGTAAAATGCTTTGTTTGCTTTGTTGCCCAGTAACGTGGCTTCCAGTATTAGAGGCAAGATGCAGAGCTCCTGTCTAACTGCCAGGCTTATTGACTGGTCCTGGTCCCTTACACATCCAAGAAAAGGTGGGAGGTTTGGGAGTGAGGAGACAAGGAAAGCATAGCAGAAGGTGGTAAGGACCACGGGCTTATTCTGTAGTTTAGAATAATTTTCATCAAGTGCTGCTTTGAAGGAATGAACAGCAGAATTTTGCCAAACCCCTAAAATATTTATTAATGGTTATGGGAAAGAATGGGATTCATATTCCACTGAGAACTGTAAATATATGGATACAACTGGTGGGACTTCAGGAAAGTGACACTTAGTGGGCACCTCAGAGGAAGAAAACAGATATTGTTTTACTCAAATCTGATTTTTAGTAATTGATAGTCTCTAAAATTGCCAGAAACCAAGCCCAATCCTGACTGCCAAACTTACTGAAATTTTCTTACTAGGAGAACCTATTCCCCCCATTAAACCAAATGCTGGTGAAGAGTCAGTTGCTAATCTTGACAAGTTAAGGTTTGCTGATGGGAGTATAAGGACTTCAGAAGTGCGACTTAACATGCAGAAGGTAAGCATGAGAAGGTAAGAAGGAAGCTCTCAGGGATAGGGTGGGACAAGCTGCAAGCAACTGTGGGGTTTGGCGACTTGGCAAAGTGCACTTCAGGATTTGCCATGCAGAAGTAAAAAGTGTGTGAGAACAAAGATGCTGTGTGCAACAAAGGGGTTGTATCACTTTGGTTTATTCCTTCTTTCCTTCATAGTCATTCCCTTGTGTAATTTACCTGCTGTATGATAGAGTGGGGTTTCAGTTGTTTGGGGTGAGTGGAAGAATGTGGGGTTTTTCAGGCTGCAGACAAGTTTGAACTCAGAATAGCTCTGTGTCATGCTCTTCTGGAGCTAAGGAAGTTACATGCTTTCATATGCAGCATATCAAACTGATTTTCTTTTACTGTGTTGCAGGCAATGCAAAACCATGCTGCTGTATTTCGTACTGGTTCTGTACTCCAAGAAGGCTGTGAGAAACTTAGCCAAATTTATGGTGATCTGGCTCATCTAAAGACTTTTGACAGAGGTAATTTGATAGCAAAGAAGACACCTTGCCCAGAGTACTCTGGAAGGAGTGTTGGTGGCTTTGTTTTTGTTTTTTTCTGTAAATCTAACGTGTTTCTTGAATCTTTGGCTGAAGATTTTGACCATTTTGAATCTTACAAAATATTTTGTAGAGCCCTACTTACTAAACATGATAATCAGGTAAAATACTTGACCTTAGCAGTCATTTTCTGGTTGAAAAATCTTTCAAAGAAGCAGAGACTGAAATTGGATTTAAATGTGTAAGGTACAAACTGCCCTCAGAACATGATGTGAAGTTGTTCAAATACTAAGATGAATGAACTTTGTCAGAATCTTCTGAAAAGACCAGGGAATTGCAGAGAGGTAGCAAGACTATTCATAGGCTGAACACTGTTTTTATTCTCCAGCTGAGCAGATCACAATGCAGACAGACTGCCATGTCTTGTAGTATATCTTAGGAGAACTTGGTTATTTAAGTGAAACTGATGATGCACCTTTGGTTCACTCACATCTATTTATCTTGTTTGTAGACCATCTTCCATAGTGTTTTAATATTTCACCAGGTATTGTGTGGAACACTGACTTGGTGGAGACCCTCGAACTGCAGAACCTGATGCTTTGTGCTCTACAAACCATTTATGGTGCTGAGGCTCGCAAAGAGTCCCGGGGTGCCCATGCCAGAGAGGATTATAAGGTATAAATATTTTCTGACCTGAATGTGGGATTGAACCTCCTTGTTATGTGTCCTCAGATGGATTATTTTAAACTTGTAACATCTTCAAAGTACAGTCTTCAGTGTTAAGATTAGTGTAGTATTTGTTTGGGGTCCTGTTTGTTCTGCTCTGTCTCTTCTGAGTTGTTATTTATAAAAGGACAAATATGTGGAACACTGGGAATGATCTTGAGAAGAGTTGTTCCATGTGCACATCTGAGTGATTAGAGACCTCTGAACCAGGACTATAGTAATAATATCATGGATGCATAAACAGGACATAAAGATGCATAAACAGAATAATTGTCCTATGCAAGGAAAGTTACCTTAGAGCCCTGGTTAAGCCTGAGCATTTCAAATTGGACATGGGCAGTGTTAAGAGAAAGCTTGCTGTCTGTTCAGAGACATGCTGGGTTACAGCTGTAATTGAAAGGCAGCTAATCTCGTGTTTGTGAAGTGATTTGCAGATACAACTTCTGGTCTGTACTAATCTCATTTTCTCCCTAGGTGCGGGTAGATGAGTTTGACTACTCTAAGCCGCTCCAAGGCCAACAGCGGAAGCCATTTGAGGAGCACTGGCGAAAGCACACCCTGTCGTACGTGGATATCCCAACTGGGAAGGTACTTAGAGCTTGGTGCTTGAGGATCTTTTTTGCTGTTAACAGCTGTTCTCATAAACAGCCTTGGAAATTGTGATAATCCTGCACTGTTGATCTTTGGGAAGTGACTTTGCTGTTTGAGCTGGAATTGTGCTTCCCCTTGTGTCAGGCTAGTTCAAAAGCTTTTTTCTTCTAATGCTGACGTGTTGTTGGGTGTTTAGTAGACCAGCCTTATGGTATTTCAAAGATAGAACTGAATTCGGACCCTATGAAAATCTTAACTGTTGGGGTTTTTTTGATCTTATTCTCTGAATCTCGTTGTCCTGAAGTTCTTTGTTCCCTTTTACTTCAGGTTACCTTGAAGTACAGACCAGTGATCGACAAAACTTTGAATGAGGAAGATTGCCAGACTGTCCCACCAGCGATCCGCTCATACTAGCAGCTCCATCTCACTTGAAGCCCTCTCCCAGAGAGGCCAATGTACATAAGCATAGCACAAGCAAACCAAAACAGTGTTGGCACTTAGCAATGAATGGAAAATGCTGACAAAACTTTTCTCCAGCTTGTATTCTGATGTGGCTTACTGTACATTTATTAAAAGTGGAATGCAGAACAGCTTATATTCTTTCACCCATCTGTCAAAAGGGAGAGCGAAAACACAAAATGTGTCTAAATAAAGTCATTACAAGTCTTGTATTTGTTTGAATATGCTGATCTGTATATAATTGCAATGCTCTCACTGTTAATGTATAGTTATTTCCATATTTTAAGAGCAAGAAATGTGCTCAGTGATAGGACAAGGGGCAGTGGGCACAAACTGAAGCACGGGAACTTCCATCTAAATATGAGGAAGATGATCTTTACCTTGAGAGTGGTGGAGCACTGGAATAGGCTGCCCAAAAAGGTTGTGGAATCTCCTCCTCTGGAGATACTGAAAACCTGCCTAGATGTGATCCTGCGCAACCTGCTGGCACAGGGGGATTGGACTAGATGACCTCCAGAGATCCTTCCAACCCCAGCTGTTCATTGCAATAGTTTTAGACAAGATGGAGATGCTGAATTTTGTGATGTGGGGACTTAAGCATCTTAATTGCTGACTGTAAGTAATACTTAAAGAAGGTGATGTAGTTATAACTTTGTATTGTCATACTGTTTTATTGAATGAAAAAAGAGACTTTCACTTACTTCCTCTCATATAGAATAATATAGATAATAATATTATTACCCAGTCTTTATTGTCTCTGGAACTTCTGAAGCCATTTTAGTGGCATGCCCTGTGTATTTCCTAGGCTGTCTCCTCTCAGAGGAGCCAAGGGGCAGAAGACTTGCCTAAATATTAAAGCTTAAAAGACTTTGAATTCAGTGTGCTTTTCGTGCCAGAACATAACTTGTAAGGCATCAAAAGAGCAGTTTCTGGTAGCATTTTGGTGAATAACACAGTTCTTGTAGGACTGAAGGGTGCCTATGCAGGTTGCAATGGAATGGAGCATTCTCCACGTTAGAAAAAAAATTGTTTTCTTAACGGCTGAATGTTGGCTGCTCTTGGAAAAAAAATCATAATGCTGTAAAACCTGGAATGTTGGAATGTTGCTGCTGGTGGGTGGAAAAATTAGAATATACCTTCTTTCACTCTCGAAGGGTTTCTGCACTTTGCCCTAGGGAGAGATGTAGCACGTTGGAGCACTGCCTTCTTGGGCAGGAAGTAAGGAGGAGGCTGCACCTTGACTTGGCTTTTTTTTATAAAAGGAGCCTTGACTGTAATTAGGAAGGAGGGAATAAGGTTTTATACATCTTTGAAAAGGCTACAGTAAGGCAGAACGAGCTCATACTTTTTTGCCCCCCTCATTGAGAAATCGCTGCTACAGCGCTTTTCGCGCTGCCCTTCGCCCGGGGCAGGCGGCTTTTCCCAGTTTTTCCCAGGC